>BRDA01000485.1:68881-87397 GCA_036984385.1 Crenuchus spilurus
GAAATGTGAAGAAATGGTAGGAAGAGTTACAGTGCCCTCCATAATTATTGGCACCCCTAGCTAAAATGTGTTAAATGTCTTAAAATAAATAATTTTTTTCTTGCAGAAGCATAATTTCACTCTGAATTCTTTTGAGAAAATGCAACCTTCAACTCATGTGGAAAAAATAAAGAAAAAATCCTGACTAAGAAATAATTATTTCCCATAAAATGACCAGTTCCACAATTACTGGCACCTTTAACAATTTATTGTTAAATGTATTTGAAATAAATGTATTCGAACCATTTATGTCATTTCGACTGTAGTTTATAAAGTGGGTCAAAGTATCTAGGAACCTTTAATTAGTAATTCTTCACTTCCTGTTTCCCTGGGGTATTAAAATGGTGGTACACAGAGGCCTATTTCTCTTACTCTTAATCATGGGAAAGACAAGAGAACACACTATTCAAGTAAGGCAGATGTGTGTCAATCTTCATAAAACAGGCAATGGCTGCAAAAAATTAGCCACTCACCTGCATATGCCCTTATCTACAGTCAGAGCAATCATCAAAAAGTTCAAAACATCTGGAACTGTGACAAACAAGCCTGGAAGAGGATGCACGTGTATCTTACCTCCATGCACAGTGAGAAGGATGGTAAAGAAGTGTAAAGTAAAAAGTTCTCCAAAGCTCATTGTAAGAGAATTAAATCAAATGGTAGCATCTTGGGGTTACGAGGTCTCCCAAACAACCATCAGGCGCTATCTACATGCCAATAAGCTGTTTGGGAGGGATGCACAGAGAAAGCCTTTTCTGAGTTGTACTCATAAGTGTAAATGGGTGGAGTTTGCCAAGCGGTACTGGGATTTGGTGTGCTTTGGTCAGATGAAACCAAGATAGAGCTTTTTGGCAACAAACACTCTTAAGTGGGTCTGGTGTAACACCAAGGATGAGTACGCAGAAAAACACCTCATAAGTATGGGGGAGGATTGGTGATGCTGTGGGCCTGTTTCTCCTCCAAAGGACCTGGGAACCTTGTAAGGATACATGGGATCATGAACTCTTTGAAATATCACAACATTATGAATCAGAATCTGGTGGCCTCTCCCCGAAAGCTGAAGATGGGTCATCACTGGGTCTTTCAGCAAGATAATGACCCTAAACATGTGGCCAAATCTACTCAAAAATGGTTCACAAGGCACAAAATCAAGCTCCTCTCATGGTCATCTCAGTCCCCAGATCTCAACCCAATTCAAAACCAGTGGGGAGAGTTCATAGGAGAAGACCCAGGACTCTGGATGATTTAGAGAGGTTGTGCAAAGAGGAATGGTCGAAGATCCCTTTTTCTGTATTCTCCCATTTTGTGAAGAGTTATATGAGAAGATTAAGTGCTGTCTTGTTGGCAAAAGGAGGTTGTACAAAGTACTAATATCCGGGGTGCCAATAATTGTGGCACACATGATTTCATTCAAAAGATTTTTTTCTTAATATGTGATTTTTTTTTCCCATCAAGGCACTTAGATTTGTCCTTATTTTTGTATTGTTGTCTTATATTATTATGATTTTTTAAGAATTTATTAGAAGCCAAAGAACACTTCTTAACCAGGGGTGCCAATAATTATGGAGGGCACTGTATATATACACCTTTTTCATATTGTTGGTCTTCTATTTTCGATTTCTCCAGATATTTCCTTTTTGGGAAATTCAGTTTCCATCAGCTCCCACAGCAGCACACAGGATTAAGGATAAAAAGTAAAAGTTACTATAAATAATTGCTAAACAAAGGTAAAACTACTCTTCTTAAATTTAAATAAAATGTAAATAAATACATTAATTAAATAATAATAATAATAATAATAATAATAATAATAATAATAATAATAATAATAATAATACTCATATTTATATTTGTCTTTCTGATTCTGGTGATTGTTTCTGAAGGAGCTTACCAGCACTCAAGCTGTGGTATAAGTCTTGTAGGGAATGCCAGTTCATTAGATTTATTTTCTATCCACCTGCCTCTGAGAACTCAGCTCAAGTCTGAAAAAGATTATGTGCATGAAAATAGACTTAATCTGACTTCAAAATATCAATATCTATCTAAGTAGATATTGACTGTACTCACTGTTGTTTGGAAGGGTAAACTCTATTTAGACTCAGGCTCAGGATAAGGGCTTATAGAGGACTTAAAGCTGCAGTCGGTAGGATTGAGAAGAGAGTAAAATTTAAACAAGTACAACTTCAAGGTTTCTCCCCTTGCCTCTCTGCTGACTCTAGCCCTGACTCCAAAGCTCCTCACTGCAGAAGAGGATGGCATGCATACTTGCAAAGCTCACTGCAGTTCTTGAGCTTGACCAAGTAGGAATATGAGCAGAGATGTTGCTTGGGGGACTTCATCAGATACTCGTCTTTGCTCTGATTGATTGTTTTGATTCAGTTGTAATGGATTCTTGCAAATGCCATAACAAACCAGATGTATTACTGTCAGAACATATTTTATATGTTTCCTACTTACAACCTTTACCCAGGCATCACACTGCAGCTGTATCAAAGGTGCAAATGTTGCATTTGTGAATGTTACCAAGCAAAACTGTTAACCAGCAGATTAATGAAATCAGTAAAAACACTTGAGAACAGAGTGGTAGTGAAGGATGCTAGCAGCAAAGTCCCAGCTTGCACTGCTGATAGGGCCCAAACGTGGACCACATACCACAATGAATGACAGCCCAGAATCGGTCCAGTTCTGGTGGCTGGAAATATTTTAGTAATTTATGTACTTTGGCTAAATAAAAATGCAGAATAATAACTTTTATATTGTTCATATTTATCAAAATTTTGGGTCGTCATTCATTGTGGTATCTGGGCCATGTAGTGTGTCATTTGTACAATGTTTATAACCTTTGAGCTGATGTTCTTCACATTATTAGATTAATCAGTGGGGAATCCAATGACAATTTGGATCAAACAATGACACTAGAAGCATAGGGAAACTATAAACTTCTGCAGCTTCACCTTTTGATCAACATTCCAATTCAGACTGCAAAAATCTGTAACCATTACCAGACCAGAGTTGTTTCTCTTGCAGTCATCATGTAATTTATCATAAAATATGCTGTAAAAAAAGACCACATACAGTTTATTCACTTATTTTAGTGCATGTCGAAGGTGCCACAAGACAGGTACCCTTACTAGGGGTGTAAATCTCTGACCCTGCAATTTTATTTATTTATTTTGATTTTATTATTTTTTATTATTTTGGTTCCATTCTGAATTTTTTTGAAACTACAATGAAAACACAGATGTGACTGGATTAACTTTTTCATATTCAATAATAATGCCTGTCCAAAAATTTTAATATCTTGAAAATGTACATTTTTCTTCATAATTTAAGGTAAACTGCATTTTTTGCTGCTATAAGCATTTGAAGCATGATAGGTAGTGATCAATCGATTTGTCAATTGCATGAGCATACTGGTTGATTTTTTAAAAGTTATTTTTATATTTAATTTGTGTGTGTGAGTGTTTATTATAATATAATAATAATGATATTAACTTCACATTTTTTAGCTAAATTATGAACACAAATTTGCTATTTTAAAGCTATTTTTGATGTGGCAGTCCAGTGTGTGACAACAGTTTCAACATACATCATATAATATTATAATCATGTAATATTATCACAGTACATTCCAAAATCTATATATTTCCACCTTTAGATTAAATTATTTAAAGCCTCTAAACCCTACTTGTGAACGTGTGTATTCTCTAAGATAAGGGGATTCACGTTAGAATTAGCACTTTGACCTTTGCCTCACTAGACTCTTGTCAAAGTCAGTAACGAGCGGAAAGGAGACCCACCAGCACACTGTGATTGAACACCTACATGCCATTTTGAGAGCTTTTCTGCCCCCTGCTTTGTTAACTTTGCTAACATATCACCTGACATTTGCTCTCAGTGGTATGGTAGATCACAGAATTGTGTTCTTGAAATGCCATGCGATGGGTGACATTAAATGCACGGCCACCAGGGGCAACCCTCTGTAGCTGCTGCTAATGAAAAAGATTGGCTCTTGTCCTGCTGAGCTACCTCCCCCCTTTGTCTTTGCATGTGTAAGGATGCCAAAGATTGGATTCTGTCCTTGTGTGCTATACCGGTGTCTGTTTATGTGTGCATGTGTGTGTGTGTGTGTGTGTGTGTGTGTGTGTGTGTGTTGTGTGTGTGTGTGTGTGTGTGCGTGCGTTCTTGGTGGGATTCACTGTTTTAGGTCCATTATTGTTTTGGCTTTCGTCCCCATTGTTCTGTTCTCTGGCAGGGTTTACCTGCTAGTCACTGGCCAGGAAGTCCTGGCACCAGAGCACTTCAGGATAACAGTAACGCTACACTAAAGATAAGAGGAAATGTACTGTGCTGCTACACAAGCCAAAGCTGAATAAACTGTGTGCTGTGTATAAAGACAGGAACCACCTTTATTTTTCCATTTATGTATTTATTTATTTATTTTACAATGCCACATGAAAACAAATCTCATATATTATGTTGTTTTACAAATTTAATAAAAATTAAAATTAAATAGCATATACGTTACAATACATTACATGTAAAGTGACATATTTCTTTATTTTTTATGTTGATCACTTTGGCTTATAGCTCATCAGAAATCAGAAGTCCAAATTATTAGAATATTTAATGTGGTGTTTGAGTAAATTACTATTCAATCAGTATTAAAAAAAGCTTGAAATATGTTTCTGTACATGTAATGAATATAAATATATATTTTTACCATTTTGAACTAAATTATGAACAGAAATTAACAAAATATTTTTCTTTTTAGTTATTTTACATAATATTTTATTTTTGGTGGGGAAGTACCTTTATTGTAGAATCTGCTATGCAGATTTGAAGCATGATAAGTAATGATCGACCAATTATTCGGTTTTCCTGAGTCATCTGGCCAGTTATTATCATTATTTTTATATAATCAACATTGGTAAATTATTTTCACTGAATCAACCTGTGCTCAAAAAGCCAGAGGAAAAAAAAACATTTACAGGCACATATGCAGGTAGCCTTAACAGTGTGTCTGCTCTAGAACAATGACACAGTGTTTGTAATTTCATCATTCGATGTGTGGATGAAGACATAAAACTATCCTATCTCGGTTCAACAATTATTATTATTATTATTATTATTATTAGCAGTAATAGTAGTGGTATTATTATTATTATTATTATTATTATTATTAGTAGTAGTAGTAGTAGTAGTAGACGTAGTACAAGTAGTAGTATTAGTAGGAGTATTAGTAGTAGTGGTTGTAGTAGTATTAGTATTAGTAGCAGTAGTATTGGTATTAGTAATAGTAGTAGCAGTAGTGGTAGTCGTAGAGGTTTTACTAGTAGTAATAGTAGTGATAGTAGTAGTTGCAGTAGTAGTAGTGATATTAGTAGTAGCAATAATAGTGGTAGCAGTGGCATTTTTTATCAGATGTAAAGGAACACACATCACAACATGCTGCGTTATACAGTATATCAGCCATCAGCCACCCTGCACTATAAATATCTAATATAAGTTGGTCATTGATAAGCCCATATCAGTGAGACACTAATGATAGTTGTTTTTTAACATGATGTTGAATTGGCATCTGTGCCAGTGAAGGTTTTTTTCAGCAACAAAAGACATTTCAATCTGCTGCAGGTGTACGTGTGTGTGTGTGTGTGTGTGTGTGTGTGTGTGTGTGTGTGTGTGTGTAAGAGAGAGCACCAAGAGAGAGGGAGCGAGAGAGAGAGAGAGAGAGAGAGAGAGAGAGAGAGAGACAGAGGGAATTAGGCCTGGGCTAGAGCAGCGAGGGGACGCAGTGTGATGCAGGGCTCAAACAGCAGCTCTTCCCTGTCACATTATCCGCTATGAATGTTTCCGAATGATAATGTGATCAAAAACCCCACTAAGCTGGAGAGAGGGGAGGAGAGTGAGTGAACGAGCAGGGGAGAGTGAAAGCTGCGATAAATTGCAGAAGCAGAGCCACTTGAGCATAAAATTAGATTTTACAAATATGTTGTTACCTGGCAGTTATTTGACAGAGGAGATATCGGTGCATTCTAGCCTCTATGAGTATTACTAATCATATCAAATAAATACGAGTGCAAGTGTGTTGCAGCTTTAATGGTATCAGATGCATATTCACTAGGTAAACTGGAACAGCGGGGGGGCATAACTTAATTACAGTTCTCATTACACATCCTGAACATTAGCATTATTGACTGACGTCATTTGTATGCTAATACTTTATAACAAAAACAAAGGCCTAATATTACAGACTGGTCTTACGAAGAGTGTTAATGAAAGAAAGAGCAAAAATACTGGGGTGCGTTTCCCAAAACGTTCTTAACGCTAAGTACTTTGTAACCTCGTACTTACAAACATTCTTAAATTTATGAGTGTTTCCCGAAAGCCTTCATAACCCACATCGTACTTAAACTCGTTCGTAAATCTACGAGTGGTCTGATCCTCTCGTAACTGGCCAAGTTGTTCTTAACTTGAAGTTCATGTGCAGTTCTGTCTGAAAAACAAAAAAGGCCGCTGATCATCCTTTGACAAACACAACACTCAACACACAAATTCATGAACATTTACATTTTCTTTTGAAAGTGTAATTGCGTCACGTAAATTAGAGTCAGCGTCCTTAGTTCAATTCTGCGCATACATGTACTTATTAAGTTTAAATTATTGTTTTCACAAAATAAAACCTAAGATTGCTTAAAGTACAATATATTATTTATTGATATACACATATAAATTACATAAATGCAGTGAGGGTTTTTTACAGTGTAACAGTCGTACTAGTAAATTTATATATTGTGTCCCAAGCAATGGTTACAAATTGGCCTACTAAGCTTGTCAACTCTTAACAAATCAAATTCACTGATTAATCATGGACACGTAACCAAGAGGATTTACCTATTTATAGAGTAGGCTTGGCATGTGATGGACAGCAACTGCAAGTGAAATGTTTTTATTTTTTTGCATGTATGTAGTGTAAATACGTTTTTGATGTTTGGTTTTATAATTATTGTTTACATAACGATATGTTTGTGGCTTAATAATGAAGAAATGTATGTAAATCGGTGGTTCAGTTTTCGACTGGCCAAGCCTACTTGACGCAGACACCAGGGTGGAGTCAACTAAGTGCTACTTGGGGACTCGTTTGGAAGTTTGGAAGATAAGAAGGCTTTTGGGAAACAGTCGGAAAAATCGCGTTCTTAAAGTTACGTCGTTCTTAAAGTTGTTCGTAAATCGCTAAGTTCAATCGCTTTTGGGAAATGCACCCCTGTTTAGAAGTGAAATGTGGCAAATATTACACTCACAATCTTTTCACCATCATACCAGGCCAGTTCTATCTAACATGGTAGTGTTATTATGCGGTTTGTCATATTTTGAGGCAAAGGTGGTCACTACATTGGAGATATTTCAATATATGTTAAAATATTGCACACAATTTTGTCTACAACATTTAACATTTCATCTTAATTCTGTTATTTTATATAACAGAATTATAAATTATAGGTGTATTCATACATACATATTTAGTCAGGTTTTAGTCTGTTCATGCTTCTCCTCTTTAAGTCCCTGTCTTGTCTCTGGTTTCTCCTTGTTCTGTCTTTTATTTAAATTTTTGGTTTACATTTTGTCCCCACCCATTTCCCCACCCATATCATGCCTCTCATCATTGTATACACCCGTTCCTCATGTGTTGCCATTTTTACTCCTGGTTGCACCTGTCCTTCTCCTGATTGCCTGGTGTATATGAATTCTCACCTTTCCTTGTTTTCTGGGTCTGGTCTTCATCAAATCATCATTACAGTCATATTCAACATCGCTCTTTAGTGTCATCATTCTCGTCATTAAAAGTCTCAGTTTTGTGCTCTAGTTTCTGTTTTTATGTTCAAAAACATCCACCTTCTTGACTTACGTCTTACCATAATTGTTGAAATATAGCAATAACCCTATAAAGTTAAGTGTATTTTAAGACTTGTCTTGTGCCCCCCTGGAGGATTATTCATGTACTACATTCATCAGAGGATATATGCAGATATTTAAATTTGAGTAAAAACGTAAAAGATTAATTAAGTTTGTTTTCTGTATGTTTTTGGTTTATTTAAACAACATGCTGTGAGCAATATATTCTGAATGTATCATATATGATACAAAACAAAACTCTTATACAAAGTGTGTTGTTTAATTAATTTTATTCATAATTGCTTAAGAGGTCAAATAAACACACCATCATCAACTAATATTTACCAACAAATAGTTTATTAACATATAACATCTGTATTTTTACTTTAAGATCTGTATTTTACACAAAACTGTAATAAATTGAAACATTGATGAATACGATTATACATTTAACTAATTCTTTAAGATTTGTTTATGTGTACTTTCAAAGGTCATAGTTATTGAACACCTTATGAGAAATGTTAAGCATAAAGCATTCTTAGAATTACAAACTTTAATTCATAATTAGAACCTGACCTGGAACCCTGTAGATATACTGGTTTCCTCAGCCTGCTCTGCTGCTGTGTTTCCTGCAGTGGATGCAAGCTCATTCATTAATGGTGAGAGTTTCATGGGATTTCTAGGCTGAAATAGTTGCTACTGCTAGTAACCTGTCTGTTAGGCTACAGATTTCAGATGTCAGGGTTAGCTAATAGTTAATTCTAGATAATATGGTTAAATAGCATTAGTTGAGATGATTTTTCAAAGATTAGTGAGTTTATTACCCATGACACCCTCTGGGAGTAGAAAAAGCTGGGCATACAATATATTTTACACGCATGCACATTTCCAACATCCCTTTGAACATCTATCTTGGCAAGTCTTTCTTCAATGATCAGCAAGATGTACATAGCAGCATCAGATTGTGTTACATTTTCTTGAATGAATGGGTCATATCAAACAACAACAGTATGTCTGGAGTCTATCCTTTGGCAGATAAGCACTATGCAGTCCAGCAGAGCATCTTCCCTTCCGCTTTTGAGGATGCGGAAATGGAATGGGACAACAGATGAACACAATGTTCCTCTTAATTGGTCAGTGTTGTGCACAATGCTGGTAGTTTGCCGTAATTGTTTAGCACATGCTATTGTTTGCTCCATTCTCCTCAGCCATTGTACAGAAAAGTTCCTTTGTGCTTCCCGGGAGCAGCAGAGCTATTCACAAGCAGCCTGGGAACCCTACCAGCCGAAGCGCAGCCATACAAAAGAGCTCTCTCAAATCGCTCAGTCTGCTAGCATACATTCATCCAGCAAGATAATGATATTGTCTCATTGTGCAGCCTCTGGCATAGCTCCGGCTGCCTGGGTGGGGTGAAAGAACAAGGTCTAAATGAAGAACATTTGGACACAGGATGGCAACAGAGCACACAAACTGTATGACCAGTTTACTTGGCCATTAACATCTCTAAACATATCTTGTTTTATTTTTATTCCTCAGAGCTTCTGGATTTCAAAAATGGGCAGAATTTATTTTTACATGACCATTTTCTAACTTGTCTATAGCCCTTATAATAAAACAGATAATTTATGTTATTGTTCCTTAACCCTTAGGAGCATTTTTGGCTATTTTTGAATACTTCTGACTTTGACTTTATATAGCACATTAAATAATTTTTAACATACAAGTGTTCACACACACAGATATATATATATATATATATATATATATATATATATATATATAAAACCTAGCATCTATATATCACCTGACATACTTTATCATACATATACAACATACTGGGCTCACAAAAGGTTTCAGCAACTTTTTTCCATGTCTTTCTAAAATGATATTTGTTGAAGATATGAACATACATGCAACACCAGTGCTATCCAGTTTTATCTCCTGTGGGTAAAAAAAAAAACTCTATATGTAAATGACCTCTGTTTACACTGAATTTCAAAGAAGCTGTCTGTAATTTATTTTTAATAAATGGACAGCATGCTCTGCCAAGGCATGCTTGTAGATTGAGCTATACCCTTAAAATGTCTATGTACTGTAGCTATTATACAATCCATTCTTTCAACCTTACTTCTTTATGAAGTATAGAAGTGGCTTCAGGGTGTAGTAGTTAGACCTGCTACTGTCAGACTGAGCCTGAATGCTGAAGTGCCCTAAGCATAAGCAGAAGATATATCTTTTTTTCCCTCCACTGTAGTAGGGCCTGACATACAAGATGCATAAAGGTGTTATTCAACATTTTGCAAGAAAAACACATGTATATTGGAACTTTTTTGGGAATTGTGTGGTGTGTTATAGTCATATCAATTAAAAATATATAGTGAAAAAGCTCACATGTGACCCTGTCTGGGAAAACCAGTTCAAGGTCTTTTTTGTTCAAATAGGAGTTATATGTATAGTTGGAAAGAGTATTGTTAAAGGAATCCTCACAAAATTTCAGCTGATAATCTCTTATACTGTACGAGACATAGCGTACTGAAACTCAACTCAGTTTATTTGTCACAAGATATTAATACATCAGAATTGCTTAAAAGTTAAAACAAACAAATCCAAATCTACCAGAAATGAAGACTGGAACATGACTCTGGCTAAAGTTGCTCTGTTTACATCAGCTGGAAGACATCTGACCTGCTTATGTTTGGTGGATGGATATATGAGCTCAAACACATTTCTACAGTGTAGAAAAATAGTTCAGGAGCTGAATGACACCCAACAAGCTTGTGTACCTCCGCAGTAGAAGTAGTTCTACATCAGGATTCGAGGGGTCACGGAAACACGTTTTTCAGGTACAATCTGCAAATTCTGTGAATGGCTTACTGCACAAAAACAACTTTTTTTGGTGACTATGATAGATATTTGATACTTTTATTTTTCATTTACAGCAATAAAAACGAGTGGCTAATTTTTGTCGCTGATGTGAGTGACAGCTGAACAACACGACAGCTCAATAAGTTACCCAGAGACTTTGACCAAGTTTTCCCAGAAATGGTCACATTTGTGGTCAAGCTCTTTTCATTATCGCTTATAGCTTGTGATAATAAAAAATCAAATATCTCAAATTATTTGAATATTTAATTTAGGTTATTCAGACAGTATAAATACTGTATCTCTATCAAGTCACTCCTGAACCAGAAGTGTCTTACCTGGACTAAAGAGATAAAGAACTGGACTATTACTCAGTGCTACAAAGTCCTCTTTTCAGATTAAAGTCAGTTTTGTATTTCATTTGTAAATCAATGTTCTAGAGTCTGGATGAAGAGTGGAGAGACAGAGAATCCAAGGTGTCTGAAGTTTCTTCAGTCTGTGATTGTTTGTAGTGTCATATCATCTGCTGGTGTTGGTCCACTGTGTTTTATCAAGTCCAACATCAACACAGTCATCTACCAGGAAATTTTAGTGCACTTCATGCTTCCATCTGCTGACAAGATTATATGGAGAGGCCCATTTTTTCCCCCAGCAGCTGCCCACAGTGGCAAAACTAGTACTAATTATGATATTACTGAGCTTGATTGACCAGCCAACTCATGAGCTATAAGCAATACTGTTCAACATTAAAACTAAAACAAAAAAAATGCTTGAAATATGTCACTTTATGTGTAATTAATATTAAATATATGCTAGTTTGAAATAAATTATGAACAATCTCGATATAAAAAATTTGATGCATGATTATGGACATATTTTTGTTTTAGATCCCAAAAAAGTAATCCAGTATGTAATTGTTTCTTACCTTTATTGAATACCTTGCTTTGTCATTGATGACAGTGCTGTAAGGCTCTATTTAGCATCGTCAAGTAGGTTTTTTTTTTCCAGCGAAATATCTGCAGCTCTTTAAAATAGAATCTAAGTAAGCTCACTGAGGGCCATATTATGAGAAGCAGCAGCTGTAATGAGCACATGTTTTCTGCACCGGGCTACAGCCCAAGAGATTAATTAAGCCCTTTTGTAATGCAGCCTAAGAATAGGAAACAAGTTAATCGCAACTGAAATTGACTGATGTTAAGGAGGAGAGAAATCTCAGATCAAACATTACAGCTCAATTTGCTTTGGGCTTTTTCGAGGTACTTGGAGCCGTAACACTTACAGCTGTGTGTTAAGACCTTCACATTGTTTTTTATTGTGTGTTTTAGTCCAGGGTGCTCCACTTTTTTTGACAGAGACAGAAAAATCTTTGTGCATTAAGCCTCGACATTACACTTATGACTGAAAAAAAAACAGCAGCAATGCAAATGATCCAAGGATTTCTGCCTCCTCTCAAGGAGCTGGTACCCCAATGTTTATTAAATTTGTTAAAGTGCTTCCGAGCAATGTACATTTTATCCTCTTAACAGTCAAATTAGTATATACTCCAGCAATTACTTAATGTACTCTAATGAGATTTCCCCACAAAACGGCAGGATTCATTTATTTTAATGCGCCGGGCTCCTTCCAGGGAGTTTATGCATCACGTCCCTCTGGAGCACAAGCGGGGCTGGAGTCATAAATAGTGGAGTGTGTGCAGCGCACTGTGGCTGCTGCTGAATGCCCTGAAGTGCAGGACAGGGGTCCTGTAGAGACCACTCTTCAGGGAGGATTGCAACACTGCCTGGAGGGTTGATGACCTCTGCTGTGGCGGTAGAAGCCGATATTCAGATGAAATGCATTTAGACTGATGGATTTGTTTATGTGTTCTTTTTAAAACTGGTTCATGCCATTAGGGATCTGCATACTTTGAATGCCAATGCATTTGGTTTGAATAGCAGTAATAAGAATAATAAAAAGCTTCTTTTTAATCAAATTATATATATATATATACACACAAACATTTCTAAGCATTATATATTATAAGCATTTTATAAACATATACATTACCAACCCATATTTTCCTCAGTACATCCCTAAATATGCTAAATGTTTGTATTTTTGGGCATATGGGTAACGTACAATACATTTCATATCATTGAAATTCCCAAAATACAGAGAATTCAGTGAAAATGAGATTTTTTTTCCTGAGCTATCTTAGAGAGCTGTGGATTTCAGGATAGAGGGTTATAGCTAATTTACTTGGAGAAGGTGAAGCAGGTCTAACGGTATTAAGCCTGAAGGGCTACAGATCATTCTCCACACTTCAGCTGTTATCATCGTATGGATTCACTGGACCATCCTTATAGCAGTTTCAGTCAATCAACTTTGTTTTCACTTCTGGCTGTGATATTTATTTACTTCCAGCCCATTTCTGGAATCTCAACAGATTATGAAATAAACAGACCAAAAGGAGGGGAAAAAAACATGTTTGCGAAAGTCCCATCTCTACCCCTCTATATACAGAATCCATTTTCATTTTATTACAGAATGAAAAGAGACCTGCAGGCCTAAAGATGGCTTGGAACCTTTGATGGGCCTATTTGCTTTTTCTCTCTTTTTTCCCTCTCTCCCCTCATCTCCATTATGGTCCTGAACTTTAAAAGCTGGACTTGAAACTCACAGACATGGCTGCGAATGCAAAGAGGCTCCTGTTTGCTGAGCAGATCGAGTGCAGTGCCTTAGTTCAGTTCACTAGTAACTCTGTGATGGGCTGAGGAGCTCCAGAGGTTTGGATGTATATATCCATATGTTTGTGAACACCCTTTCTAGTGAATGCATTCAGCCACTTTAACCCTTGTGTTGTCTTAAAGGTTATAAATGATCCATCACTGTGGTTGACATCTGAGGAAACCCTTGGCAACTTGATGACTTTTCAAAAATACGTTTTACACATTTCTGCTACTTTATAAAAATAATGTATTCATATATATATATATATATATATATATACAGTCTCAAACCTGCTTAATTTTAGGGTTTGTTGATGGCATGGTGGTTGTGCTGATCACTCAACACCTTGACCTCACTTGCTGAATGCAATCAAATCCTCACAGAATGCTCCAGAATCTATTAGAAAGCATTTCCTGGACAATTACTCCAATAAAAAACAGGATAAAGTCTTTTAATACTCTTGATTTTGGAAGAAACAATGAATGAGCCGGTGTCCCAATACTCCATTCTGACTTGCTTCTCTCTTTTTGCTTACAGGAGGGATTTTTGAACAGACAGAGGGGCCGGTCTCACTCGTCAGTGCAGAGGAGCTGGCCTTTAAATTTGCTGTCAATAACATTAACAGAAACAGGACATTATTGCCAAACACAACATTAACGTATGACATCCAAAGGATTAATATCTATGACAGCTTTGAGGCCTCGAGGAAAGGTGAGTGACTTTACTGTGATTTTGATTGGAGAACCATGGGTTGCACTGCAGTTGTAAAACAGCTCAATGGAGTGATTATGCTTCTATTTCACCACCATGATGACTGTATCACTAGACAATAATAACAGTAATTAATCATTTATAGACAATCATAATCACTTATTTCCTGTTCTTAATTGCCTGATGTGTCCCTTAAACTACATTGGCCATAATGTCCAATTACTACAAGGCTTCTGTCAAGAATGCATGACCGTGATTATGTAATAATGCCTTAAAATTCAATAAAAACTTTTTGCAAGCATGTTATTAATAACAATTAATTAATTCAATTAATTGCTTTCACTAAATCGGTGGTACTTACATGTAATTACAAGTCCATTGATGTATCTGGTACTATTCTCAAATTCTGAACCATATAGCTACTCTTTATTAAGTAATTAATTAATTATACTTGCAGTGTTACCTGCCAGATATACAAATAATTTTACCACACATTTATTTATTTAATAATAGTTTCCATTCCATTTTTTCATTTCCATTTTTATTATGATCATTAATTCAAAACTCAATTAATAATAAAAATCATTAAGACTGATTGCTATTATATAACTATAATAATAATTAGTGACAGCCCTGCATGCAGTGTTTCCCTGCTCTGTTAGGTGTCTGTTAATTATATATGTAGATGCTTATTCTACATCCCACTCAGACACTCTGGTTTGTAAGATATTAACTTGATCTCTACTCCTGCCAGCTTGTGACCAGCTGTCTTTAGGTGTAGTTGCCATATTTGGGCCATCTCATAGCTCCTCATCAAATGCTGTACAGTCGATCTGCAATGCGCTGGAGGTGCCACACATCCAAGTGCGGTGGAAACATCACCCAATGGACAACAGAGACACATTTTATGCCAACCTGTACCCAGACTACTCATCACTCAGTTATGCCATCCTAGACCTGGTGCAGTTCCTCAAGTGGAAAACAGCCACCGTGGTGTATGATGACAGCACGGGTAAGACATAATATGTTCTTGGTTATATACAATGTATTTTAGCTTTGAAGTGCTATGTGGGTTCATACACATCCACTGATTTTCTAGTGCAAACCTCTGCATTTAATATACATGGTGATAAAAGAACATTACGACCACCTGCCTAATAGTGGGAATAACCACCTTTGGCTCAGAGTGTTCACTCAGTGATAAATCCTGACCCAGTGTTGCTTTATTATAGAGGTTAACTGGTCCACTTGCTGGAATCATCATTCCCCTCTTGCATCAATGGCCTGTGAGGCACCACTGTTATGACATTGGGAGACACTCAATATACGAGAAGTCCATTCTCAGTACACTTTCACCACAACAGCTCTAGAACATCCCACAAAGTTAGTGGTTTCTGAGATGCTACCACCATTTGTTTGGTCCGAACCCAAAACTCCACGTGGCATATGTGACTTCATGACCTGAGTTAATTACAAACCAGGGGTGGTCATATTCTGATATGACTGTGCACTGTCTAAAGTATCTCCAAGTACATTGTAAGCCCAGATAAATTTAACTTACTTTAAAAAAGTAAAACCGGTTGCCTTAAAAAAAAGTTAAGTAGTGTGTAATGGAAACTTAAATTAATATAACTTAAAATATCAAGTTCTAACACCTGAAAGTTAAATTGATTTAAATTGATCTGTTTTTGTTTTACCAATGCCTTTGTCCAATAATTTTACATAGCATCAAATTCAAATAATAAATATCGACTCTAACCCTTATTCATCAGACATTGCTGATTGTAAAATGAGTGCAAAATTCAATCAGATTGACAGCAAAAATAGTTTCAGAGTCATCTATAATACCAATAATAAGAACAAAATAACAGTAATATTCATAATTTAGTACACTTGACAATCAAGTATATATATTTTTTTATTTATTCTTACATGCATGCTGATATAAACAAATGCTATGTCTATTTTATGTTTCATTTAACCCTGTAAAGATTGAACCCTAATGAAACTCTAATTCTTTGAAACTGGTGTGTTTATTTGACCTTCTGACCAGCTATGAAAAAAGAACCCACGTTGCATATATGAGTATTGTTTTGTATCATATTTGATACATCCAATCTATTACTGGCTGATGTTGTATAAACAAACAAAAATATGCAGAACATAAACATTTTAAATCCCTTTTACACTATATCATTTATACAGTAATAAATGATGTAAAATAAATAAATAATTTAATTATCACACTGATAATGTAGATATCTTAAAAACCCAACTGTGTATCAAATGTGATACACTTGGCTTTATAGGTTATAAACACAATACACCATGCTTTTGTTTTATATGATATGGCCAAAACACAGCTACTGCAGGAGAATACAGCATTTAGAAATAACAACCACACTGCATAGTCATCTTTCTAATCATCATTCTTCAATTATTATTCTAATGTCTTAGATGAAACACATTATTATTTAATATGTTTTTCTTTCTAGTTGTCATAATTATAATGCAATAAAGTGGGGTCAGTGGAGAGAGCTACTGAAACTGACTTATGGGTCACTGAATACTGTTGTTTTATTGGCTCATTACAGAAATATGCATGAATTTGCATGAAGCATGTCCTAGTCCACTGCTGAACTCTGCACTGCACCGGTAGAACAAGAATAATACTGTATATACTGCATCACTGTAAATAATCTTTACTATTTATTTAACTTATTGCACATGCATACTAGTACACTGCTGCTGCATTCTGTTATTACAATCTGTTTGCTATACATTAACACTCTGTACATTTCTGTTGTGGACATTACTGCAATACATATCTGTATATTTGAACATAACATTATTCTGTTCCATTACATGTCGATGTAATATTGTATTTATTAATAACTAGGGTAATATAAGAATATACACTGTTTCTTAATAGTTGTTTCTAGTACATGTGTAGATAATAACCACAGTAGCTCTTTGTTGTGCAATGCTACTATTTGCACTTTTGGTAGATTTTGGTTGATCGATCTATCTATCTATCTATCTATCTATCTATCTATCTATCTATCTATCTATCTATCTATCTATCTATCTATCTATCTATCGTTAACTGCGTTCAGGTCTTAGCTTATTTTGATATCACACAAACATTTCAGGAGTACAGAGTACTTTATACACAGTAAATATGTCAGTGTTAAATCAACACTATTAGAGTTAAATTAACACTGAGGGTGTCAAAATGTAACACTCTCAGTGTTAATGTAACTCTAATAGTGTTGATTTAACACTGACATATTTACTGTGTATGTGATTCACGGCAGTTTAATCTGTGCTTTACAAAACTTTGATGAATGAAGGCTAGTTACGTTATTCATTTGCATTTCTCTGTTGTTGCTTTTTCAGTGTGATTAGCTCTACAGTGATGTTAGTTTTATTTTTATTTACCAATTGCAGGTTTGATTAGACTGCAGGAGCTTATCATGGCCCCATCCAGATATAACATCAGACTGAAGATCCGCCAGCTCCCTCTGGACACCACCGATACCCGTCCTCTGCTGAAGGAGATGAAGAGGAGCCGAGAGTTTCGCATCATATTCGACTGCAGCCACATCATGGCTGCCCAGATACTCAAACAGGTCAGTTTAAGCTTATATACTGTACACTGTCCCTAAAACAAAAGTGTTTATAAAGCCAAGTTTATCATATTTGATACAAAAGTTTTTTAAGACTATAGATAGATTAGTTTGCATCTTTTAAGAAAAAAGCCGATGTATTAAATCTGATACATGTCTTTTGACCCCTGGTGGGACATCTATGGACGGCAACAGAGGATACATGCTGATTTCTAATTTGAAAGAACTTGAGTAAACATTTAAGGGAACTAAGTGTAAAAAGCTTGTGTTCTGTATGATTTTGTTTAAACAACATGCTGTGATCAATAGATTCTAGATGCATCAAATATTATACAAAACAAACTCGTATATAATGCACATCAAAAATTAGAATTTTATTCAGAATGTAATTAAAAAAGGCAAATGGTCATATATTTTATATTCATTACACATAAAGTCTTAATGTTGGTCAGGCTATTGTCTGTATTGTGATTTTTTTTTGTAAAGATTTAATTTTGAGATTGAGAAGTTTACTATCCAATCTGTATCACCATTAAAACAAAAAGGCTTAAATTATTTCACTTTAAGGGTAATGAATGTAAAATACAAACCAGATTTCAAAAAAGTTGGGACACTAAACAAATTGTGAATAAAAACTGAATGCAATGATGTGGAGGTGCCAACATCTAATATTTTA
>BRDA01000487.1:18986-36486 GCA_036984385.1 Crenuchus spilurus
TATATATATATATATATATATATATATATATATATATATATATATATATATATATATATATATATATATATATATATATATATATGAAAAGTAGAACCCGTTAAGGTTCTGGGGTATGTTTAGTTTTGTTTGTAGGATAGAATCTTGCAGAGTGTTTTTTGCGGAATTTCAGAATTTTCCCACTGACAGAAGCGTGGTCTCCAGAGGGATAATCAAACTGAATATACATTATTTGACTCAGGCTTCCAGTCCTCACTTCTGTAACTTAAGAATAACTTGGCCAGTGTGTACTTTTTTCTGTGCATTTACCAAATAATCCTCTGAATTTTTGGAGTTCATTGCACTTTCATTTTAGATTTAGACTCTACAATACATGATTAAACAAAGCCCAGGCGTATCTCAGTACTACATAGTCTGCAGAATGTTTTCAAAGAAGTTGCCAAATAAATATCAGTTTCTGAATAAAGCATCTTAAATGGATAATAACCTTGACTTCATGTAGTAAAAATAACATGTAAACATGTCTGATTTGAGATTGTATAAGAGGGCCTCAGTTTGGAAAAGTCTGAGGTGCTGACCTGTGGGTTTGGTGGAAGGCAGCATGCTGTACTGACTGTATTCTGGAGGGCAGAAATGCTCAGTGAAAGACTGTTTCACCTCTGTAGACTTCTGCCGGTCTGGAGGCTGATTACGACTTATTCCTGCTATAATACATGAAAGAAAAAAAAGCATAAAAACAATTAAGAGTTAAAGCACGAGAAGCAAAGACAGACAGAAAGAGAATGAGACAGACATGTTCATGTACCTTCCAGCACTCCAGGGTTAGTCATCTTTCTGGCAGGAAACACACAATTGTCATTGGTCACCAGCTTCATTCGCTTCCACATTTCTTCCATGGATTCAGTGAGAGGCATCTCCTCCTACAGTCACACACAAATACAATTCTATAAAATAAAACAATATTGGGTCTCGATCGTAGGCATAATGGGGAGTATTTTGACAAATGATATATAGCTAGACCCTTTCTTACTAATTCTAGGTATTCTAAATAAAAGATATTGATATTGTACAGTATTCTGACTTTTGCAGCAGGGAAGAATATCTAAATGTCCTTGATAACTGATGAGGCCCCTTATGAAAATTAAAAACCTGCATAAAATTGTAAAAGAGTGTATACCTAAGGAGTTTCTGACATGGATGCTACATTCAACACACTCGTTCAATCAAACATGTTCATCCTTTCTACCTATTAATGGTTGTAATGTATGCAGATAAATTTACTATGAGATACTTTTACTGACTAATTATTTAAAGGTATTATTATTATTATTATTATTATTAGTTTATTGTTTGCAATTAACTTTATTTAAGTTTACTTTCAAACATCAGTAATATTTATAGTATACATTGTATACATCTGTTCTGGTTTGTCTGGTGTTATTGGCCATTTCAAAAGTATAATAAAAATAATTTTAAAAAATATTTATAATGACAATGAAAACTGCAGAAACTTACCTGGGGAGTATTTGCAAAGGAACATGAAGAACTGAAGTGTGTCTGTCTCTTGCGTTTAAAGTTGGTAGCCAGTGAAAGCTGACCATGGCTCATATCATCACATGGCTGAGCAAAGCTCTCAAACAATCTGTAAAAAAATGAATACGTACAAAACCTCATTTTGATGTCACTTAGTTCTGACCAGACAATCTGACTGACTGAGAGGTACAAGCTCCAGCCTCTCCTGATCACAATCCCCTGAACACATTTCCACTTCATTCACCTCTGTGTAACGTAGTAACATCTACCATTAGCTAGTAACTGATTAGCCCAGTGATCCTTATGTAACCAGCATGTTGACTAAAACACTAAAATACATAAACAGATTATATGTTAACTGAGGCCAAGCAGAGAAAAAATGAGTTAAAAATACATGGTATGTGCCTACGCAAATTTGAAAGCTGCTCTTAGTCGTCTTTGGAATTGTTTGGACAGGTCTTCTTAAAATAAAATATTCCAGCATTACACTTTGTGGCTACTAGTTAGATAACAGAGTAGCTAACAGTAATGTCAGTTAAATTCTGTGGATACATAGAAACATTATTGTTGATGAAGGAAATTGCTAAATTATTATTTTTCTTATAAAATGTAAGCAAACGTTTGTGTAATACATTTTGGTTTAATCTTTTGACTAATAATACATACGCTAATGAATAATAACTGTTATTATGACAACAATTCACATGAGGTGATGCTATACGTCCAATATTTCACCATACAGCATCCATCTCATTGCATATTTATTGCACTGAAAATGTATCAGAGTTAAAGTGCTTGTTACCTTTTCTGTGGTTGTGCACAAGTCAGATTCTGTGCATTCATCTCAGCAGCTCCATATGGTGAGCCCGGGGGCCACTGCAGGTTCTGTCTGCCACCTCCAGAAGACAGCGAGGTGGTGGCATGTGTCTGATAATGGGGTAGTTCTGTGTCTGGGTAGGAGCTGGGGCAGTTCTTGCTATCAGAGGTAAAGGGGCCCAACGGCTGGAAGAGGCTGGTGATGCAGTTGAAATTATGCTGGGGCATGGTGTACAGGCTTGGGCCTGCCTCAGATAAAAGCTCCTCCTTACCAATGGGACTCAGCTGGAAGTCCTCACCATCCATGGGGATGTAAGGGGCCAGGGTCTCCAGGTCTAGATCACTCAAGTCAAACTGTTCAAAAGACAGGGGTCACAGTGCTGGAATTAGATAATGGGCCTAAAGTAACTAAATAATACACCTGCAGCTTATTAAGTCCTTGGCTTTTTACATCTTAATTGAATGCTTCCATTTATTTTAGCTATTTAGGTGACTATTCGTTCTAGATTTTGTTAACATTAGTCAAGTTCTGAAATTAATCAATTTCAGTCTCATAGCTGACGAACTACATCTGAGACAAGTAGGAAAATAACATAGAAATATGATTTGTGGATGAATAATTACTTTTAAACACAGTATTCAGCAATTACAAATGCAAACTGGCCAACTCATTTGGGTTGTGATATGTAATGCACAGACCTGTGTGTCGGAGGCACTCTTCAGCTCAGTGTCCTGGGCAAACAGCCTTTCAGTCAGTTCTACTTTCAGTTCATTCTCACCAACACCATAATAATCTTGTGCTGGACTGTCAGGCTGCAGACCACAAAAGTAAAAAATATGATTATATGATTACACTATATATGCTGATCTGGGTGTTCAGCTCCCAGTGGAGTAAAAGAAGCAGAGGGAACATACCGTGGGGCAGCTGCTCAAGCTAGTCATGGAACAGGACAGACCTTTGGGAAGGCTGCTGTCCGAGCTGGATAGTGAAGATTCCTTTTTCCACAGCTGACCGGCATCAGCCTGGCTGGGGGACTTGTAGAAGATGGCAGGCTCTTCAAACTGTGGCCTTCCTGTGAATGTACAATGGAGAGCATGGACGTCAGCGGACGCCACTTTAAATTTAACCATAACACTAGAATATGTTTTTGAGTTGAGTCAGTATGAGAAGGGGAAATGATGTTAAAAGTGACCACAATCCCAAGGTTTGATCTAAACAGACAAAAGAGCAAAAATTAGTAACTTTCATTGTATGCCAGTGGAGAGAAATACATTGTGTAGATAAGTGTTTACAACCCAGCACCATCAGATGAGGATATAAAATAACCAGCACTCCATATTGAGACATCAGTCAATCATGGAAACCAGGAAAACAATTACACTGATTAGAATTATACTGATTGTTTATTTAAAAAAAGAAAGAGAAACAAGTATTTTCAAAGTTGCTAAGAACTACAACCGTTACTGTGCCCAGTCTATGTAAAGTACAACTTACTTCGCCAATTTGCTTTAGAACCGAGATATCAAATCGGTATCTGTTCTCTAGACATATCATATAATGCGTACCCTGCTGCAAAGCCAAGCTACAACCAAGCTAGTGTACAAAAGCTGCTGTTGCAAAAGCGAATTAGCAGGGCACTTCATGTGCGTGTGTTGTTATTCCGAGGTAGAGGGCTGGGAATACTCAGAGTATTAACAGAAGTTCATGCATGCAGGGAGGGGGGTGGACATGCCATCAAAAGATGGGGTAGAGTACAGACTGAAGTTGTTGTGGGGATAGAAGTAGCGGCGGGTGGCATTCTGACCAAAGTCCAGGGCAATGATGGCATCTCCTGGCGTGGGTGCAAGCTGAGCTAGCTCCTCAGGCTCCTCCTTGAATTTTGTGAAGAGTAGGCTGGCTGGATCAGCCTGGTATAAGATGTCACTTGTGTTCAACAAGTCATGGGACTTGAAGAGTGCCTCTGTCTGGTCCATGGAGAAGATTATGGACTTCTCTTCGATTTCACTGAAATTCAGACAGAAACACATTTAAAGGATACCGCTCCAAGCCAAGTATTTTGTTGACATGTAATAGAGATTTTTTTTTAATGGCGGACTAAAGGCTTACCTGAGGACGTAGTTGATGCACACGATGCACTGAGGCTGAGAGTTTCGGCTGTTGTAGATGACCGTGCCCTGGGTCTCCACCCACACGTATCCTCCGTGCTTGGCCAACATCCGATACTGCCCGCTCATCACCTGGCCCTTAGCACACACTGCACACAGAATAGAACTTATATTAACTCTGCTTTAATTCTGAAGGTATTTGACAATGTTATTTGTCAATACATCCTGACAGGCTTACATACTTCTTAGTTTGCACTTTAGACCAATTCAGTTAACAAATGTGCAGTTAATATATTTATTGTGAAATCACCCCCTTACATTACATCTGTTTCATTGTTATAAACACCTCATTGACCACATTTACATTCACACCACTGATCTGATTTTAGTCTGACTAAGATATGGTCATGTAAACAATACAGTTCTATTATTATAGTCTGATTACGGTGTAGTCTCATTAAAATATCCTATCCAGGCTGATATTAGTCAGAGTACTGGAGTGAGATCTGGACATGTAAACACCTAAAGCTGTAAGCAGCTAGGACATGTGGTTTTTCTGATATTTTACCTTTTTTGTGGTAGAACCGCATATGTGATAAAGCTTTTTTGAAACCAAAACAATCACAAGTCCTACAAGGACAAACAGGCCACTCTTTATCCTAAACATGAACAGAAATAGATATTTATTTATTTATTTAAATCAAAGGAGAACAGTGAACTAGTAAAATTCATACATTCTCTCTTTTCTGAGGAAATGGCCACTGAAGGGATTTGATGGCTGAATTCTCCTGCAATCCACAACAGACCACCAGTTCCATTACACCTACTGTGGTCAATTCCTTCTGCTCCGAGTTGGGTTTTCCTGAGGTTGACACCAGACCTGCTGCTCACTTACATTTGACTAAAGCTCTAATGCTACTGCATTTTAAATTATGATACCTAATATGAATGCAATGATCACTATTATTAATATCATTAATGTTATATACTATAGTTAAGTAAGGTTGGCGCCGCACAAGTGGCTGCCCTGCCAGCAGTGCTGGGACCTGAATTTCCCGCAAGGGATTAATAAAGTACTTATCTATCTATCTATAGCACAATGTCAGATTTAACTAAGGATGTAAATCTCTATCAGTAGTTTGATCAGAGGAGGATGGATCCCCTTTGTGAGTCTGGTTCCTCCCAAGGTTTCTTCCTCCAGCCTTGAGGGAGTTTTTCCTTGCCACTGTTGCCTTCGGCTTGCTCACATCAGGCTTAGATTCAGTTTGTTTGATATTAAATATGCAAAGCTGCTTTGTGACAACGTCCATTGTAAAAAGCGCTATATAAATACATTTTGATTGATTGATTGATTGATACATCTTAATCATCAGTAGGTCCTATAGGGGCTGTTTACTGTTATAAAGTCAAAGTATGCTGGAGTGAATGTAAACAGGGCTATAAAAGGACCAATCTTTTGTACAGCTCTAGTAAACATTATGGTTTAAACCAGTTTCTTAAACTGACTCACTACTGTGTGCATGTAAACATAACCAGTGATACTTGTTGCTATTTTGTTGTGAGTGGAGATCGATGTGATCGAGAAAAGACCAGTTTTTATTTATTTTTAAATTATTTTGTTTAAAACTGATTTAATTAAATGAAGCCCCGCCCACACCATTGCCTATTGGCTTACATGACTATTATGCCATTCACTGGTATTATCTGTTAATGCATTGTTCTCTTTGAAATCATTCACAAGGGTGAACTGACACAGCTATTCATGAACAACTATAATACATATGTTCACCTCATACAAATTTAAATATCTTCTGCACAATTTAGTGCACAGTTACAAAATAAAGCATACAATATTTAATTTAACATGACCTTTAGACATGATCATCTATTTCACACAAGCAGAGTTATAATATAACCTGTTTCAGTTCCTGCTGATGTCTTTAGTTTGATCTGAATAAAAGTGAGGAGTTAAGATGCTTCAACTCTAATTCATTCTACAGCTGCAGTGTCATTATGGAGGCAACTGAGTCACATCCAATGACACTAACTCCACCATGCTTCACAGATAATTGTGATCACTTCTTTTTTTGTTTGCTTCCTCTTTCCAGCACTCTTGACAATTTGACTTTCTGTTATTGTGCGTAGTCAGCATATTGCATCTTGACATGGACACTTGAACCTGACAGTGATGAATATGGTAGTTATTGACACAATAATTCTGTAATATTGAACAACTTTTTCAAGCATTGTTTAGTCATCCACTGTCATTAACATTTGTACTGATTCTTAACAACTTTGACGCATATTGTTTAAGCCAGGTCTCTGATTTTTCACCTTTTTTTCTTAAACTCATGACGACCAGCTTCAATGACACTGACATTTCTAGAGAGACAATATTAGCAACCTGAATGACACGGATGTAATGAAATGAATGCAGATGGACCTTTACCAACTTGGAAAACAATCAGTTCAGTTTATAGTTTATTACAGATGCCTTATATGAAGGCAGAGAGGTCAGATTTTGTAGGGCAGCAGTGAGGGTCAGTGTCATTCCTCAAAGTGCATGCAGACAGGACAGCAGTCACTTGATCCCACAAACGCTAGTGAGAGAAAGGACTGAGCACTTGTGACAGAAAGTTCAAAAGGTTTCTGGAACACAGTGTGAGGACAGGTCAAAGGTGAGGAGAAGCACAGATCAGGTCTTAAATAGCAGAATCCAAAGTGTGCAGAATATAACAAGCATCCAGATGATAATCGTTCTCTTGAGTGGATTGTGGTCTATAAAAAATCATTAAAAAAGGCGAAAAAGAACAGTTAAAACTTCTATTCATGTTTATTTTCACTGTGACTACTCTCTGCCACAAAGCCATAAAAACCCCATTTAAACATGAAACGCTGCTGGTCCAGAATTAAACGTTTGCACCGTGACATCTGCTAAGCAAATAAATAATGCAATGCAATAACTATAGGGTTTATAAATAACTCAACAATTCCTGGATCCAAGCTGGACATCTGCTTCCTTCAGTCAGCCAGAGGCAAAAGTCTCATGTCCAGGGAAGTTTGAGCTCAAGTTAACCCATTTCAAAAGATAAGAAGTATGGATAAGTCATTTTGGGACATGTTCAAGGCTGATGTAAAGACATGATGTAAAAAGTCAGCCAAAGTTACAGGATGGGGTACTATAGATTGGCAGAATGTTTCAGGACAGTGCTTGTGCTGTGAGAATGACGTGACATGAGAGCAGGTGAAAACCTTATGCACTTTTAAGCTGAAAGATTTAACTGCACTTGGCATGCTAGTTGGCATATAACAATTTGTACTTACAATTCTGGTGGCTCTTGGTCATACTGTCTGAGTCGAGTGCGTGGTAGAAATCATACACTGAGCGGCCCACCAAGTCTTCAGGTCTGTAGCCCATTAGAGTTCTCACTCTGCATAACAAAGAACATTTTAATTAAGATCATTCACATTCCTTTATTCTGAGAAATGACAAACACATTACAGATTGTCACCACGGAAATATACTGAAAACAAAATATACTAACTCTGAAATGAAAACATCATAAAAGGAAAATGTTCTTGAATGCACTGAATGTTGATGTAATGTTGATACTGTTTTTGACACTAAATTATATCACTGTATGCTTTTCTTCAGAAACATCTCAGTACCAAACACTGGCTGACTGTATTAAGTCCAGACAGTATAAATAGCTTAATTATTAGTTTAATAATCACCTGTTTAATTTCAGTATCTGAAATGTTGTATCACAATAACTGTACTATTACATGCATTGTGGAAATATCTTCAAGCATCATGATACTGCAGTGTTGCACATCAACAACCCCAGTAACAAAATTAGTTCCTAATAATTATATCATTATGGGAACATCTGCATTTGCCTATGTGTCTGGATATGCCTGTACTAAAAACAAGAAGCTGACAATGTTTTCAAGTGGCACAGAACATGTATATATATACTTTTTTTTATTTAATCCACTTACCCGAGATGAAGTTATCAACCAAGAGATATCTGGAGTTCAAATTTGGCTTCTTTAGTTTAGAAATGGTTAATTCTGTTAAAAAAAACACTAGAACCCAATAGTCACCTAAAAAGCCCAGTCATGTCTGTAAAAATATGTCATCAAAACTCAATAAAAACAGCAACCACATCTTAAGACTAGTCTGTGGTTTAGGACATTTGCTTTAGTGATGAAAAGTGTGTATATACACTACCAGTCAAAAGTTTTAGAACAGTTTTAGAAAGTTTTCAAATGTTTCTGGTATGCACCTAGTTGCTCAGGGGTTCATCCTACAGCAAGTTTATGACCCAAAACAGCTGTGCCAGAACTGCCTCAGGAAAAAAGAACAAGATGGTCAGCTTGAAAACATGAAGTGGCAGCACAGTCTCCAGACTTAAACCCCATCCAGCTGAATTGGGATGAACTGGACAGAAGAGTGAAAGCAAAGCAGACCTACAAGTGCCAACATTTATGTGAACGTCTGCAACAGATTGGTGAAGAACTGTCTGACGAATATTTGATGTCTATTGTAGAAACAATGTCACGAGTGTGTTCAGCTGTTATATCTGCCAAAGGTGCTACTTTGATGAGTCCAAAATTTAGATACATTTTGGTCTATAAATTGATTCCATGTCATATTTAACTCCTATGCTTTCATTTCAGAGAGCAATAAGACATTAAAATCAATATTTTTTCAAAAAAGAAGCTAGAAAAATTGGGGTGTCCTAAAACGTTTGACCAGTAGTGTAAGTATATGTATAATAATGTATAATAATGATATTATAAATGCAGAGGAATCAAATCCAATATCAGTCTTCTCCCAGCTCTGCTGCTGTCTGAAGTGGCTGCCGGCAGAGAAAAGTTGATGATGTATTGTTGCGGAAAAGATTGGGCTATTTAGGTGACTACTGAATTGTGCTGTTGGTTAGCAATGTGAGCCTTGCACCTCCAGTTCTAAACTTAAAAAGCTAAATTTTTACTTCCGTCGTGTCTTGGTTGATCAATTACATCTGGGTAAATTGACTGTGCAAATATGATTCCTATTAGAAGTCAAGGCTGCAGAAAGAAAAAACGATTCAGCCAAGCCTACACAACTCAAGAATCCTTCACATTCTGAAGCAAACTACTGAAAGACCGACCAAATGGTTCAAAACAGCGCTGCTGGAAGCCAACATAAACCTCAATTTCCTCACTTGAGTGCAAACTGATGACAAGTAGGGCGTTTGTTATATAAGAGAATAAATCTTTCTGTCTCATTCTGCCCCTCTGGAGAGTTTTTTCCCCTTTTGTTTATTATGTCTGATAGGTTTCCAGCTTGTTCAGTACCAGAACTATACTCCTCTACATCAGAGCAGGATGTCTGATGGACTGTGCCACTCAGCCTGTCTGTACTTCAGCAACTTGGAGCGAGTCATTAAACATACAAGAACTTATCTCAGCACAACAGGAAGATTAAAGGCAGCTCTGAACCTCCATCATTAATCAAGACTACATTTATCTCAGTGATCAATATCCTCATCATGCTGCTGCTGTACTTGTGATTGCTTCTGACCTTGTAGCATAGGTCATTATGTTCTGAAATTTCCTTTCTGCTGTAATAAACTAAAAAAAAGCTACAGGACGTACGCAAGTCCATTACAGACCCAAGGAACAAACTCTTAATGAGTCTAACGTGTCCAGTATGACAATCATTTGTTATACACAGCAAACCTCCTGAGAGCTTTATGGAAAGTCAGTATTGTACATTGACACAAAGGCCAGACCACACCCTGCCCCCACATCCCTTGGTATGCTTTTTCTATTCTTTTTTTTCATCACTTTATCTCTTTAAATTCTACATATAAAAAAAATTCCTATTGCTTTATACATAACTGCTCTCTATTTTATTACATATTTATACACTCCAGACACCCTTTACATCATTTGAACATTTGATGATGACTGGACCAACATACATTCTCCAAAATTACTTTAAATTAGACCATTTTACATGACCTTATAATAAATGTATTTGACAAAATGTACTTAAAACATGAACTACATGCTGCACTAATGTCTGTCATGTTCATATGTGCACTGCATTTAATAAATTTGACCTGTTTCCTATTTTGGGATAAACATGTACTTTAAAAATGAACTAAAATTAATTAATGAACTAAATTAAAAATGAACTAAAAATTAATAATAAAATCTAAATTTATATCATAATAATATTAAGTACAGCAAACATTCCACCTTTGGTAATAAATAGTATATATATATATATATATATATATATATATATATATATATATATATATATATATATAAACCTCACTACTCTCACCTCGATGCACAAATTAGCTAAAAGCCTTGACCTGGATAAACTTTAACATGGATGCCAAACTGAGCCCCACCCCTCTTGTTCAGCCCTGTATGGCAGTTATGTAAGAGAGCAGTTGCCAGAGGTCAAACAACTTTAAACAGCAGCCCTTATAATCACTTTCCCTTATTACAGTGTATGATAATGCCACAGGCAGTGCCACAACTACTGCGTCTCTCACAGGACTGCAGATAAGAACTGCAGCTTTTAGCACACATACAAAAAAATCATAATACTCATAAAGCTGTTCATAAACTCACATATAACATCTGTACTGCTGTGGTCTGAAAAAAACCTGATATCTATTTTTTAACACCACACCTGCCCTTTATATTATTGCAAAATTTCATAATGAATGAACCAATAAAAATTATACGAAATAAATTCAGTAAATTGATTTTGGAGGTTTTATTGCAATAGTGACAATGGGCCAATTTGTTCCTGTCGTTTTATTATTATTTTTTCTTGTATTTGTATTTACTTGTATTTTCTTGCAATTCATTTTTCTTTTTCCATTTAGGATGATGTGTGGTTTTATGTAATAAAAACAGTAATGCTGTATGGGTGAGGACATTTATGTGTTAATGTGTTAGCTTATGTGATATGACAAAAATGATTAATTCATTACAGGCTATTTTTGCAGCTTATAGTGTCCCTATATGGACAGTATGGACTGGAGACTGAATGGTATGTTTTTATGTTTTACATACTACATCAAATTAATTTATTTTAAAGCAGTGAGTGAGGTTGTCTATAACATGAGCCCTTTAATACCATTTGAAAATAATAAAAATTTTTAATGAGACTAATTTTAATTCTCCTTCACAACATTTAGTCACCATAGTGATAATATGCAGAATTTTAAAATGTGTAAAATGTGATCATGTTTTCATAGTAATTCAATACTACACATTCACATGCCTCTCATCGCAGTATGTGAACTTCATATCCATGTTGTGTCGGCTCATGAAGGTCTTGCTGTCGAGAGGCGTGTCCATGCTGGAAGGGTGTGGGATGGGCTCACACAACATGACCACACATGTGAGGTGGGGCTCAGTAAATCCACGCAGAATATGAGGTGAGCGACTGGTATACACCTTCAGATGTCCTGTACAGTGCAGCACCTGAGGAATCAGGCAGAAACCACCATCAGCCATAATAATAACATATTAAAACTTTCAACCTGCTCAAAACTCATCCAGACTGTAACTTTAGTCTTACAGACTAGTCAGTGTGGTTTGGTCACTAAAACTGATTATAGATCAGCACTTCCAGCTCTGGATCAGGTTTAAGATGGTAGACAGCATTCAGCTACAGAAATTGTTATTATTTTATTATTATTATTATTATTATTATTATTATTATTATTATTATATTATTATTATTATTATTATTATTATTATTATTATTATTATTTACAGCTCACAGTGAGTCATACTGTGTCCAATAAACTAGTCTGGGAGACCTTAATAAAGATCTGGATGTGGAAGTTTTATTGATGTATTTTCACAGAAACAACTAGGCTATTTATGTAAATATATACTAGTATTACTAGTATATGCTTGGCTAAATACTTGTATTTGTTAGCAACTATGGGTAAGTGGAGAAATACAGTACCAGTCAGAAGTTTGGACACACATTCTCATTCAACGTTTTTTTTCTACATTGTAAATGAATACTGAAGTCATCCAGACTATGAAGGAACACATAGTGAATCATGTAGTAAACTTAAAAGTGTTAAACAAACCAAAATATGTTTTAGATTTTAGATTCTTCAAAGTAGACACACAACTGATGTCTCAAACACATTAAGAGGGCAAGAAATGCAAATCATGAACTCTTGACAAGACACAGCTGTTAACTGAAAGCCATTCCAGGTGACTACCTCATAAAGCTGACTGAGAAAACACCAAGAAAGCTGGAATCTAAGCAAGAGGTGCCTACTGTGAAGAATGTAAAATATAAATCATATTCTGGTTTGTTTAACACTGTTTTGTTTACTAAATAATTACATATGTACTTATTCATAGTTTGGATGACTTTAGTATTAATCTACAATGCAGAACGTTTTTAAATCATGAAAAAACACGGAATGTCCAGAAGGTGTGTCCAAACTTTTGACTGGTACTGTATGTAAATATGATTTCTTGGTGTGCCTTACCTTCCAGTTGGCTGATTTTAGGTTGACAGTACGTCCTCTGCTGGTGATGGTACACTTCATCCTCATGAAGAAATCTCTGTCTGCATTCAGCTCTTTACACCTCCTGTCATTAACGGGCCCTAACAAACATATTAAAAGCTAATTTAAACTTTATTTGTAAAATATTTCTGGATTTCATTCACACAGCAGAATATTTCACGGTAAAATTATAACTGCAGTCTCCAGTAAAGACATTCTAACTGAGATCTTTGGTCTGCTTTTTTTCTGAATGACTGTGGAGGCCAAGTCCGAAGTGCAGACCTGCTAAAACCCATGCTACAGTATAACAAGTCTGCTGTGCTATCTCTGACTGATTATATCCTAGCAGCCAATCAAGCAGCCAGAGCATTAGTCACCCAACAGCACAGAGGCTGACCAGGTCGGATGACAAAAAAAGAGGGAGTGGAGGATAGAAAAAGGGGGTGGAGCAGAGAGAAGCAAAAAAGAAAACACGGAGGAGAAAAGACTAGAAGAGCATGCAGTCAGCTGTAAGCCTAGATTAGTTTATCCTGAAATACTGATAATAAATCAAGCTGCGTGCATTTAATTTACATAATTCAAACGTGTACATCATTCTAACATGATTAAAACATATTACACTGAGTTAATGTAATATTTTTAAATGGAAATTATGTGCATATCTAAGTCATTGTCTGAACATTATCTGATGAACGGATAAATACAGACAGTCCAGAATTACTCTGAGTAAAATGTACATCCAGCTACAGCTGTGTTAAGTGGAATAATCTGTAAATATGATGTCTGGCTGAAACATTCTTTTAGGAACGTTCTCAGAAAGAACAACGTGAAGAATGTACAAAATGTATCCTAAAAATGGTGATAAGATGTGGTGGATAAAGGCTAACAGTAGACAGATAAGAAAGAAACAAGTTTCTGTTTCATAGAGGATCTCAGGACATTTGGGTATAAAGATGAACATGCTGATCTGTGTGCGCACACACACACACACCTGCTTTGATGCTGAGGTTCTCTCTGATCTCCTCATGATCGCAGGGGTGAGTGAAATCAAAAATGCTGTGTCCTGTTAACTCCACCTATTAAAGAGGATTAATGTGAATGTTATGTTCGAATCCAAGAAACAAACCTGAAACTCCCTCCATCACAACCAGATATGGAGAGAGAGAGAGAGAGAGTGATGAAAGTGACAGATGGAAAGAGAGAGAGAGGGAGCTTACCTGTGTGAGGCCCATGAATTTACTGACATTCTCTGAGAGGAAGATCATGTCCCCTTCTGATGTCACCACGGCAACAAAGCCCTGCAGACTCTTCAGGTACAGAGTGTCCATCTGCGTGTCCTTTTTCGGCGGCCTGTTCATACAGCCTGAGATTTACACAGAACAGGAAAGAAATGACTTTCAGGACTGGTGGTTAATTTGCATAAAACATCACAAAGGACTCACATCATCCCCCACTTACATTTTTACATATGAGGCTTGTATGAGTTTTTGTATTTAAAATGTTAACATCATCCTTTTCCATCCATCCTTTATCCCTTTGAATTAATCATGTTATATATCAATGATGTATGTAAATGAGCTCTGCTCTGATTTGCTGTAATGTGCCTCATTCTAAAAGCAGTCCAGGCCAAAAGGCTTCAGTGTGAGGGGGCCAAACAAAAACTGAATGGATGGGTATAGGTATAGACACTTAATTCTTGATGAAAATTAAGGGATATTTTTGGAGGAGGGGGCAGGTGTTTGCACAGCTGGATAGATATAGTGTGCAAAGTTTAGTTTCACTTTCTGCTAGTTATTTGGATGCAGAAAAGGCACCACGGTCTTGTTTGTCATGTGAAAAAGTGGAGATGCTTGTGCATCTTATAGGTTCACTACATTCACTTCCCCAGGAAAAAAGAATAGATTTGTATCTTATCACAACTGAACTGTTTTAAACAGTCAAATTAATGTTAAATTCTGGAGCCAATCAGAGTCTATACAACTTCAAATACATTCATTACAACACAGTCTGATACAATTGTTCTCTAACTAAAGCTACTGAAGATTAACCCTTCAGGGTTCCACCATAATGAGTGTTTACATGCACTTCATAATCTGAAAACTGCAGGAAATCAGATTTTGTCAGTAATTCAATGAGCATGTTTACATGCACTTGAGTAATCATTTTATGGGGAAACTCTGGGTTTACATGAGTCAGGCAGTAATCAGATTTCTGCTTTACAACCAGCCAATAAACTCACAGAAGAAGACGTGACATAAACATGTGAAACCCAAATTTCATGCCACTGCTTTTTATTGCTTTTAAAACCTCGAGCCACTTTACCTGAAATTATGAACATACATCATCATCTTCACCTCATAAGTGTCCTCTCATGGGTGCTGTGTTAAATGATTGCTTATTTCCAGTACTGTGGTCAGTTTTCATGCATGCACAGACTGAGAAACTCAAAAGAGATCAGAGTAACAGGTTACATGCTCTCAGAAACCTGAGTACTGAGCTAAAACCCAGCTCTCTTCATCTGATTTCTAGACCTTACTGCAACCCTTTCATGCATGAATGATGAAAGAAATGTATTATGATTTCCCTCCAAAATGTTTTATCCACCTTTCAATCTGATTAACATGTGTCAGTCATTTTTGTTTACCATGTGTTTTGTTGTACTTGCAGTTACTAACCACCAGTGGGGCATGACAAGAGAAGGAAACTCATGCAATTCTAACATTAAAACCAATACATATAGAACATAATGACATTAACTGTCCATCATGCATGAAAGAGGTAATCTAAGTAATCAGTTAGCTGTTTACATGACCACTTGAATAATCAGATAAGTGCAAAAATCTGATCACACTCAATGACAGGAAAGGTACTGACCCAGTGAGAGTCCAGTACCTTTTTTCTTGACAGTGTAAAGATTATTATTCAGTAACTACATGGAAAACATTGGCTATGTTTACATGCAAAGATTTTCAACAGTCCAGTGAACTCATTCTGATTATAGATTAAGCCTGAGGTGTTTATATGCACACACTACTCAACAATCTAATGAACATCTCCATTTACATGCACACTGCAAGTAATCAGATCAAATATTCCTGTGCGCAGAGCACCATTTAATGAACACGTTACCATTACAACCAGAAAAAAGTGGCGCAGAAAGAGAGAGACACCTCTGAGAATGTGTTTGTTTACTCATTCTTTTGTTTAATAAAGTGTTCAGTTTGAGAAATCTGTCTTTAAAAAAATTGGATGGTTTTTTGGCATTCAGGCTTTCAGTAAACATGACTGCAAACAGGCTAGCATGCTAAATAGCCTCTTCACTATATTATGCTGTAAAACAAGTTAATCATATTTCAGAAACTAAATAATATGCAATCAAAATGTGGTAAAAAAACATTTTTTTTATAATTTATTTCTAGGTTTTTGCCAATTGTATCCCCTTCCCAATGTAGTGGTAGCCAATTAACCCATCCCCTCCATTAGGCCTCTCCCCATCACTTTGCAATGTCCCTGACTCTAGGACGGTGCAAGCAAACACAAGCCTTCTCCGCTGCCTGTGATGCAGCCACCGCTTCTTTTTCTAACCACCGCTGATACACCGTCACTGGAGAGCCTAATGCGCTCGGAGGAAGGCACACAGGGTCTCCAGCTCCGATTGGACCAATCAGTAGACACCTGAGGCAGCGGACATTGCAACGTGAGTGATAGGGAGAGAGAGAGTGCCATCTACCTGCCCAGAGAGAGCACTGCCAATTTTTTGCTCTCTTGGGCCCCGGCTGTTGATGGCAAACAGCATGACCGGGATTCGAACTCGCGATCCTCGGGTCATAGTGGTAGCGTCTTTGTCCACTGAGCCACTCGGGCCACACATTATTATTATTATTATTATTATTATTATTATTATAATAATAATAATAATAATTATTATTATTATTATTATTATTATTATTAAGAAAAAAAACAAACTCTGGTATGTTTCTGCCAGCCACCACCATACTTTTTTTTCTTAAAAGTACCACCATACTTTTAAAGTTTAAAACTGATTTCCTTTACAGCCTGGCTCCAGATGCCATGTTGAATGTCAAACATCTACTGTGGTGTGAATGCACATGCACAGAACGTACTGAATCTTTCCAATTGGGAATGTAATTGGATACAGGATTACCCACCTCATTCAACTGGATAGCAATTTTAACTGATTCAACTGATTGAGATGTACACATGGACATATTCTATTATGATTGGTTATATGGCCAAATATTTTCTAAGGTTATCTTTCATTCATCATTTATGAGTTATATTACATCACAATACACATTTCTGAGAATACTGACTATCATTATAAAGAGAGTAAAATTAGTTTAATTAGAAACTGATATGTGACTGTGATGTCACAAAAAACGAATGTATTTACCCATCTTAGCTTCTCCCCTTTCTGACTGGACATGTTTGTGAATGAAGCACAATGCAAAGCAGCCAATCAT
>BRDA01000487.1:37753-52470 GCA_036984385.1 Crenuchus spilurus
CTCTCTCTCTCTCTGGCCCATATCACAGAAAACTGAGTATGTACACACCGTTAAATTCTCAAGATGTATAACTCACTGCAAAAACAGCCTCACACTGTTCTCATTGCTCCTGCATTCATCATAGAGGTTAAATGGTGCATTAATGGTACTTCACCACTCACTGGAGCTACCACACTTCACCCACAATTCTATTATCATGCCCTTTTTGGACATCAGTGAAGTTGTGTCCAGTTCTGCTACAACAGACACGGGGACATGTTGCTTTTTCACCACAATAAGAAGAAATTCATACTGTCAAAGTCATAGTTAACCAGAGAAATCTGTCAGACTGAAGCCCTTGCATCAAACGTCAGGCATTAAAACTGCTGTTGAGTAAGAGTGTTTGCTTGACTTTGGACAGCAAATGTGCTCTGGATCGAAAAATATGCTGCAGTGATATTTACAATGAAGTGTCTTGAAATACAAGGAAGCAAGCACTTTGAAAAACATTTTAAAGAGCAACAGAGGTGATACAAAATCTGAATAAAGTCTAGATGTGGTTTTATTTATTGGTCAATTATTTAGTGATTTTAGGTGTTTGCAAGCAGAAGAAATGATACATTAATTTATCATTATAATGCAGGGAAATGATTTTTTTTCTACTTTTTGTAAGTGTGCATATTGGCATCAAGACTGGATATTGGGTATCAGATACTGATGCCAAGAATGTCCATTTTGGGTTCAATATTCTAAGTAATGTTCTATTGCATTAGTTTTCTAGCTCCAAATTAACCCCAAAGTCACTGTGTCCATAGCCCCTCCCCCTGCCTACCTACTTTTTTCCTGACAAGTGGATCTAGATGTTTTGTTTTGATGACTGACAGTAGTTTCAGTGAAAGAAGGTAAATATGTCTTACTCTGAAGAGAGAGAGTCATTTTTACATTTATAGACTGACCCGAACCTGATGTGAGCAGTTTGTGGGTACGGAGGAAGCTGATGGTCAATCTCATGATGGAAGCTTTGTCCAGGTGTGACCGGATGCTGTGTGGGAGAGGCAGCTGGTGGGCCAGTTCATAAAAAACCTCAGTCTCTTTACTTCGTCTGCACCGGGCCGCATCCCGAGACTTCTCCTTCCGCCGCTCTGATGGGTGCCTGTGGACAGAAAATGTGAAAAATCAAAAATAAGCAACAGATTAAGCCATCCAGTGCATCTGAAAACTACCAAGCTTCCCCAAACATCATCATCACTATCTTTAAAAGAGAATGGGCATTCAAATGGCCTGCACTTGTAGCACAGAGCCAGAATGTCTGATGAGCTTTTCCGTCTCATACCTGAGGAGGCCGCAACAACTTCCTGTTTATCCTGAGTAAACAAGCAGGCGGGCGAGTTGCCCTCTGAAGAAAACAATTAAGTCATCACTGTAAGTGGAGCCAGACAACAATATGAAAGTGGACAGTAACTGCGTAGGCGAGACAGGCTTAAGTGTGGCCAAATACAGCTCATTTGGCACTCAGGTCCTACCTCATAATCATGAACCTTCTGACCTCCATTCATTCATATTATATATATATAATATTACAGAACTCTTCATTCTTAAAGGGGCAGTTCACAATTTTTAACTTTAATTATTCAATACAAGCTTGGCCCTCAGAGTTTTTACATTTATAGTGGAGATACAAGGCTAATGTAGATAACAAGTAATGAAAGTTTATACCCCACCAATTAGCATGATGCTAACTATACGCCTAAATCATCACACGCAAGTCTCAAACTGTGTAACCTCAAACAGACTTGAAGACATGGTTTCCAAAACTGCCAGATAGACTGTTATCTATACACATGAATAACATTCAGGTAAAATAACTAATATTACAGTTTATAGCTATATAATTTTCCTATTGTATTCTCTAATTGACAAAAAAAAATAAAAAATAATAATAATAATCCCATATACAACATTTTCCCTGTGACGTTTACTTACGACATTTGTGTGCATTAATATACTAAAAATTCATAATTTATTAACATTTTTCATCCTCTATTTATCCTATAGAAATAAAAAAAAATAAAAAATACTTGTAAATGATGTCTGTTCTGATTGGCTAGCCTACTTTGTGCCTCAAAAGCATTCCAGACTGCAATACACTTTTTTTAATTTAGTGTCAATGAGCAGGGCTAAAAGTCTGTTTGTTAATACTAGTATTATATATTACATATATTATATATGTTATATTCACTGCACTTAATTCATTGCACATTTTCAAGTCTTTCTGTTTTAATGTTGATACTGTTTGAATAGTAACTGATTCAAACTCAAAATTAAATATAATAACATGAGATTCTGGATTTCTGACTTTCACACGCTCCAAGTCATACTGATCAACATTAAAACAAACAAAGGATTGAAATATGTCACTTCACATGTCATGAATATAAAATGTGACAGTTTACCTTTTTATTAAATTTAATTAAATTATGAACTAAATTATGAACAACTGTATCCACGAGAGGACACTTTTGAGGTGAAGCTGATGAAGTGCTGTATACTAAATTTACTGGCTTGATAAAAAATTGTGAACATATCAGTTTTTACAGTTAAGTTATAAACTGTATAGAGTAAATGATGAGTGCCAGTGTTTTTTGTACTACTTTAAAATAATTTAGGTAATAATAATAATAATAATAATAATAATAATAATTATTATTATTATTATTACTATTATTATTATTATTATTATTATTTAGTTAAAAAATAATGTAAACTCTTTAAATGAGATTACAACAAATGAAAAAAGGCGTGGTACAGGTATGAGACAGAAAGGGTGAGAGAGCTTTATTATGACAGTGTATTGAGAGAGGATGTACTGCCAGGCTAAAGACTTTGTGGTCTGTGGTTGTCAGATTGGGTTTAGAAAGTATGAGGGCGTGTGGTAGACAGAGGTGAACTCCATGTGCCCTCCAGTCTGGTACACCACTACAGTGTGCACCACACACATGCCTACATCACACTCCTTTGGGTTCTGCTTTTATTGTTTAGTGCAGAAGAATGCAAAGTGTGAGTTTTCACTGACATGTCCCAGTATCTTGACTGGGCCATATTATGTTTAAAAAAATTATATTGTGTATTAGGCTACGTTCGCATTACAAGCCACATTGCTCAAATTCGATTTTTGGCTCAGATTGGATTTGGCTATCTTGATGGTTACCATTCACAGATGTAAGTGACCTGTAACTGTCTGTAATGTGAATGAATTTGTCCCTGAAACGGATCGTATGAGCACATTGATGCGTACTTACACATCTCCTTGGTTACCAACAAGAAAAATTGCCATATCTGTGAGACGGCTGAAGTAGTCTTGCAAAGGTGTAATGGATGCATTAGCAGTTTATATGTGAACAGCAAACAGCTCATCTGATGTACATAGTCAAGTCGAGCAGGCGAAAAAAGGCCAACTAGCTTGCTTTTGCAGTTTGTGCAGCTATAGCTGGCACTACTGCACCCAATTTTGGTAGGTCCCTTCCAGCTTTACTTGAATCGATTAATTTCTAAGGATATCAATTAAAACGCCAACTTCTTCCTTTCACTGACTGTTGTCATTGCACTCCTCCATTCTTGGACTCTGATAAGCACCGTCTGATAAGCACATGCATATGACAAAAAGATGCATGAAATCCAGTCTAACCTTTCTCATTCCAGTCGCATGTCAACGGATCAGATATGTTTTCAATCTAGGACCAAATATGAAAATGACCCAAATCTGATTTGTAAAGACTAGATTTGACACGTCCACACAGCCCTAAAAAAATCTGATCTGAGCCACATTAGGGCAAAAAACCGGATTTGAGTGACTTCAGTCTGGCATAAATGCTTGCATTTTCAAAACATATTGTTCACACCTCTCTCCGTACAGGCCATAAATGCAAAGAGCACATTTCCAATTGTTTGTTTTTGTGACAACATAGGAACAAACATATTTACATATACAAAAATTCCAGCCTATTCAGCCTGCAAGAGTTTAACTCTGACCATTTTCACACTGCCTTTCTGCCTGGACTGCATTTGACACAGGGCTGCCAATCAGATCAGAGCTAATTTGCATATATTAGTCTTAATGTAACAGTCTGTTTAATTTTAATGGCTAAAAGAGGTTAGAAAATGATTAAACATGTTTTTAATACACAGACCTACACAAACGCCATAAGAAAACTGGAGGGCAAAAAGATACAGCTAAATGTAGGTTACAGGTTATTTAACTAAGCTGTTTGTTTACTATATTTTGTATCAGTGTAGCCAAGTCATGCTAGACCTAAACCTAACCCCAGCTTTGTTTAGATTACCCTAAACTTATCCCTAATCTTTCTTCTGTGCAAGTTAAAAAACAGATGTATGTGTTCTGAAAAGACCATAAAGTTTGATGAGCAGAAAAATATCACAGATCTTCATACTTTCCCATGAGTATGAGGTCTGAAATGAGCAGAGTAGGTGTTGACATTTAAGTTCCTTTATTTCTTCCCATCCTATGAACTATTATTAACTATAATGAAAAAGTTATATGAGTGGAATGAATCCATTAATGTTAAAGGGTTGAGATTCAGGTAGATTAAAGCAACTGTTTAGTGAAAAATGAGCTGCTCTACAGAAGTCGTTCAGTACATTCAGTACAAACTGAAACTGCTTTCTATACAAACAAATACGGCTTCTGAAACCTGACCTCCATTAAGTCTTCTTACACATTTTCAATAGACTTGCATGCACACAACACATCCTTCAATGAAAGGTAATTTTTACATTTAAAGAAGTACAAGGCACTTAGTTTTTCCTAGAACATATTCTCCAAACTGAGAACCATTTTGGAACCTTATATGAGTAGAGAAGTCTGTAGTTTCAGGAAGTTTCTTGTACTTCTACTTATTTTATCTCTGTCTGATTCTAACACAGGTTACACATTAGAATGTAAGCAGAACAGGACCTTGACCAACCAGTGATATATCACTGAGGAATTGGTGCCTGAGGTGGTACTGTATCTACAAAGGTGCCAGATTACAGGACAACAGTGTTGTGTGGCACAACTGAGGGGGGTTACTGAGAGCCCTGTTTAGTCCCCCACTGAGTACGTCTGGGATGCAGTCACATGATGACTGATTCCCAGTGGCTACCACAGATACTTTGGGCATGTATAGAGGCTGCGTGGCATAGCGTTCCACAAACTCGAATGTCTTCCTCTCCATGACAGACAGTGTAGAAGCAGGTATTTTTGTATGTTTGACCGAGCTGTGTTTCTAATCATGTATGAAACGTAGCATAAACATCTGACTAATAAATATGACTCTGTTATCTCGGTGTTGCGACTTTAATCATCAGCATAATAATAATAATAATAATAATAATAATATTATTATTATTATTATTATCATTATTATTATTATTATCATCATCATCATTACTATTATCATGATCATTATTATTATTATCATCATCATCATTATTATTATTATTATTATTATTATTATTATTACTATCATGATCATTATCATCATCATCATCATCATTATTACTATCATCATTATTATTATCATTATTATCATTACCATTTCCATTATTATTATTATTATTATTATTATTATTATTATTATTATTATTATTATCATTGTCATTATTATTATTATTATTATTATCATCATCATCATCATTACTATTATCATGATCATTATTATTATCATCATCATCATCATTATCATCATTATTACTATCATTATTATTATTATAATTATTATTATTATTATTACTATCATTATTATCATCATCATCATCATCATCATTACTATCATCATTATTATTATCATTATTATCATTACCATTACCATTATTATTATTATTATTATTAAGACAAAATATTAATATTAATAAAGGCCTGTCCAATATGCTATGGTAGATATCATCACAGTCACACAGTCAGGTGCTACTGAATAGTTACCCTTTATCGAATGACACATGAACATAGTGATCCTATAATATCATCATAAACCTGTCTAGACAGTGAGTGGCCGTGAACTAAATACAGCACAGCAGTGCAGATTATACTCACTTTAAATTGAGAAAACTTGTGCTGTATAAAGATTACAAATCTGAGCATAACTGTATGGTTTCTCTGAACTTTACATCCACATAAAGAACAACATCTCACTTTAATAAACTCAGGTGAACTAAACTGTGTTTAACTGTGTCAGGTGGCTAAAGCACCCAAGGCCAAATCGCTCACACAAACACACAGAAAAATGCATACGGCCAAAAAAATGTCAGAATGAAGACGTACTGCTGACAGCAGAGCTGCGAGGCTTAACATACCTCAGTCTGAAAGAGCAGAGAAGCCAGACACACCCTTATTCTTAATGATTGAAATACAATGAAAAAATACAACAAGACATCACACACCGAGATCCTCTGCTATCTGTTATTGGACAGCAGTAATTTAGTGAAAGACACTGCAGGCCGAAGGAGGAAAAACCTGAAATGAGGTGATGAAAACTTAAAGGGTGCAAAAGAAAACACTAAGTCCACCTTCCTGCTGTCATTCAACTCACTTCATCAGCTGCTGAGCTAAAGCAGCCGAGCATGTGAGCTGCTATCAATGAACTGATTTAATAGATTAACTGTTCCCAGAAGCACACACCTCATTAGGCAAGGTGAGATACACACGTTCTGCGTTTAGATCACTCTGAAGAACAGCCGCTGCACTCACAACAGGAATCCATTCACCTAAACCCATATTTTCCAATTAGCCCTGATGGTGTCAGTCACTCAAAACATGTTTGGATACATGTGGCTTCTTTAGTTTAGATCTTGTGCAGTCAAACTAATGCTGCAATCAAAAAGTAGAAGTCAATAGTCACCTAAATGGCCCAATTTATTTAAAATATGCAACCAAAACTTCTCTCAAATTATAACCATCATTAAGGACTCACAGACTGGTCAACGTGGCTCAGGACAAAGAATGACTTACTGTAAAAGTGATAAAAAAAATGTACAATCAACCACTTCAGACAGCAGCAGGGCTGGCAGAAGACTGATCATAGAACATATTTATATATTTATGACAATCTTCATCATTAAATCTGATTCAAGATCAGCACTTCCTGCTGTCGGTTGTCTAAGATGGCAGAAGCATTGAGCAATGTGAGTTTTTGTTATTTTTGACATTTTGTTATGATGCGTCCTAAACTGCATTAAGTCTAAGCGTAATTAAGATCTGAATGCAGTTTGAGAGAAGTCTACTGATGTATTTTTACAGAAACTGGGCTAATTAGGTGACTACTAAGTTCTTCTATTTGTTAGCAATATTAGTCTTAGAGCTCCACTTCTAAAGCTAAATTTCGACTCCAAACATGCCTTGACTGATTGACTACTTCTGAGGCAAATATAGTGTAAATATGACTTCTGAGTGAAACATTCTTTTAAGAATGGTTTTCTTTTTTCTGTAATGTTCTGGAGAAATTATACACATTCGTAACAAAAGGCCACTGTCCCAAAGTAAACATCTGACCAGTATAACGGTGGATTTCTCTCTGCAGTAGCATGTCCTGTCCTTGGCCTCATTCCTGCTGGCTCTGTTCTTCAGAATGGAGCTCTGACCCTCACCCTCAGCAAGGCTACTACACCCAGTTCCCACATGCCTGAACTCCACATTTTGCCTGAAGACTGAGGAGGCCAACTTCTGGACATAGAGTCTTACGCAAAAGTGCGTGCACCCGTAGTAAAAGTTATCTAATTTTTGAAGTGAAAAAAGTTTTCTTTAAAGTGTGAAATTGTTTTAATGCACTTTTACTGTTTATTTACTGAATTGAAAATTATGCACATAAAATAATAGAAACTATGCAGTAAAATGTGTTCCCTGTGGAGGCGAACTTGTGTGCACAAACTTACATAAGACTATATATCCACTGGAGGAAATCTGTGTGCAGTTGTCGCTAATATTTGATAAAGTAAAACTGCAGGTCAGGGTGAGCGGTACATTGTGCTGTCAGCAATTCTGACACCTCCGTGTTATTTGCACACTCTGAGCAGAGCTTTTTGACTCGGTTATACCATAATCAGTCACTAAAGACATTAGCGGACAGCTGATTACAGACCAACGCCCCTGGCCTTCACTTATAGATTGCTTTTGATTGAAAGTGTCAATCAAGTCCTTGACAGGTTAAGGCTAGAAGTAAAAAAAACCCAGCACATTTGTATGTAGGATGACAAAAGAACAAAGGAGGAGAAATAAAAGAGAAAAAGGTCTTTACTATACATAACACATAGCAGTGCATAAAGGGAGCTTATGATGGAAAAACTAAACCCTCACTTTTTAATAAAACACTTTGACACGGTATATAAACACTTTTAAACTTTCAGACTTGTTCAGTATACAGAAATGTATTCCCAACCCATCTAAAGCAGTTTAGCCACACCCATCATCTTGTAATAGTTTAGCTTCACCTATTCAGCTTATAGCTGTGTTGGTTTGCCCATTTAGTATACAGAAATTTAGCTCCACCCATTCAATCTACAAAACTTTAGCTCCACCCATTCAATCTACAAAACTTTAGCTCCACCCATTCAATCTACAAAACTTTAGCCCCACCCATTCAATCTGCAGTTTGCTATTTCAGCATATGTTTAGCTCCACCCATTCAACCTAATATAGCCCCATCCAATCAATCTGAAGTTATACAAAGATCAATGCCAACCAGAACAGAGGTCATTACTGTGTAATACACAACGCATAGTTTATAAAAGATCAGGAACAAGCACTTCTTAAAAGAAACTAACATGAGTTCAGAGGGAAATCATTGGAGTGCTGGGAGTTTAAGGCAGGAACGTCAATGTACTGAAATTACAATAATGGTAGACATTGTGTTTGGTACATGTAAACTGTGCTAAAATGTCTTTTTCATTTTTAAGGTTACCACTGAAGGTTCAGTTATTAGCTGATAATAAAAGCATTTATGCTGTAGACATCCTGAAGGTCACATGCTTGCTGTTAGAACAGTGTTGGGGACAACTAGAGGTTTAAAAGAGTCAATGAAAAAACAAAATGAACTTTAATAAAACCCACAGAACAGTCCTAAGTGGAGCTCGGGGGTAAAATTAAATAAAAATAAATATATTGGTTACATGCCCTTTATAATGTACAGGCTCGTTATTGAAAACCCTCTGTACCTATCGCCCAAAGCCTGAGGCCTTCACTCTCTGGTTCGGCAAGAAAAAACAAGCAATCACATGATAGCAGAGCTGACCCTCAGCCCCCCGCCCTTCTCTCTCTCTCTCTCTCTCTCTCTCTCTCTCTCTAACAAGATTAGAGCAGAACTCAGAGAAAGGCAGACCACACAGAGCCTCCATTCACATGCACTGACTCCTAACATTATTGCACTGCCCCTACTGGATAGATATGAGCGACCTTTAGTCCATTGATCTACCACAGGAAACTGTTTATCAGTAACAGTGTTAATGGGTCTCATGGTGCTATTGTATTAAACACTGTAGATGTTCTGGAGTACGCTGAGCAGAGATTTAGCGCTTCATAAGGAAAAGTGTTGCTGAATAAAGGAAAATTCCCTTATAATGTCATTACAGGTGATTGTGATCATACTAAACCAATCTGTCTCTCTCTCACACACACCTGTGCCCTCTCCTCTTCCAAGGGGACAATTCAGCTCAAAGTCCACACTGTGAAGACATCAGACTAAATTATAGCCAACAATGGAGTCACAGAAACACGAGCTGAAGTGAATCTGACTTTGCAAAGGGCCAAAGGCCCGATAAAGCTCCAGAGAGGAGGAGAAGAAGAGGTAGGGGCTGCTCTAGTGTCCACCGAATCGTCCTGTTCTAGCTGCCCATCTCTCTGTGCTTTTCCACACTCTGAAAGGGAGGTGAACAATTACCTGCTAATCTCCATCTGCACTGGAACATTATGTCCCCTCTAACAAGCAACTGATTGCCTAAGAGCAGGCAGTTAGGACAAATCTGTCCTTCTTTAAACATCCACCAGCAATAATGGACTTATAACACGGCCAAAATACAGAATCTACAAGTGTCCACTCAGGCTGAGCCCTTGATGTGACACTGATGTTATTTTTATAAGGCTTGGTCTCCAAAAAATTATATTCATGAAATCATGAAATAATATTTTGAGGCCACAAGTTATGTTTTTTTCCAGACTCAATTTCTTGTGCAACCCTGATTAAACTATATTGTTTTTCTAAGTTAAAATAAGTTCACCATTCACCAAACGTCTGCATGTTTCAATGCACACTGTCTCATTATTTACTGAAGTTACATTTTTGGAAAAATAAACATAAAACGTGTCCTGTGTAAAAGTTTTAGCACTTTTCCAGCAAATAAATAGAACATTTTGTAGTAAAAATATATCCACACTTATTTTCTGCATCAGACGTACTTATTGTTTTAATTAGAAATTCAATTAAACATGCACAGTAAATCTACCAGTGTTAAATCAACACTATTAGAGTTAAATTAACACTGAGGGTGTCAAAATGTAACACTCCCAGTGTTAATTTAACTCTAATAGTGTTGATTTAACACTGGCAGATTTATTGTGTGTAGTTTATTCATCGGTTCACAGACAATCTGTTGGCACTATATATAATCTGAAGGCAGTGCAATCAAAGTGCCAAAATATTAAGAAAAGAGGTGAAAATGTGCATGAAGTGAGACTTGTGTATGACTAATGAGTTGTGAATATGCAATCAACAGGGATCTTTTTAACTCAACATGCCGGCACCAGTGCAGGTGGCAATAAAAAGGCACTCAGTGTTGCTTTCGCAGCAAATGCAAAGCAGGACCTTGTCTGTATAGAGAGAAAGATTCACTACAACATTTAGCAGGACGATCTACAATCTAATCTCATCACAATGTGTTTTACATTTGTTCTAAAAGGCACTACTAGATGTTAAAAGGCAGTTAAAAATTCAGTTTTCTGAATATAACGGCCTACTTATCAATAAAAAGTGTCAATATAAACCACAGGATAAGGCCAATCTTGCTTTTCCTTTTCATCTTTTTCATCATGACTAAATTAGAGCAGTGGCCTGCTCTCTTTCAAAGCCCTTGTGCTGGGCTAAAGGTGACAGACAGGCCTGAAGTCACCTCCTATTCAAGCTGCGATCATTCAGCCCAGGCTGCTGTATTCGCACCCACCTGCACATGTGCTGCATTAGTCGCATGGCTCTTTAGGCTATTCTCAGCTCTGTATCAACTGTAAAACAATCAGACATTTTCATTTGGCTCACGGTTAATTCTATTCCTCAGGCCATCAATTTAGGGCCATAAATAATACTCGTTCTCTATCCACGTATTATCTACACTGGAAAATAATTTTCGATTTCAGCATTATAAAAGAAAGGGGCAATTTATCTTAATCACAAATGACATTAGCAGGCTTATAAAAAGCTCGTGCAGTGGTCAGCAGCGGTTTAGCCACATCAGGCGCTTTCCTACGGTCTCCTCTGCCCTACACACTGCACACCTACAGCTTTCAGAAGAAGTGTGAAAGATATTTTCCACCTTCAAACGCAGATTTGAAGAGATTCTAAAGAGCTACAGGTCCAGTTCCTCTGCTTAGGCAGCGTTAACAGCAGGTAGTGCTGAAGCTACACTGGCTGTAAAATTTGACGCACTTAAAATTACGCTGCGCACAAGCTCCAGGTTACAACCAGAAACAGTGCAGATAATACACACAAGTTCCCTGTCAACATAGGGCATAAAATACAAGAAAGCACCTGCAGTCTTACCTCTTCTTCTCCTTTTCAGCAGTCATGGTGGACTAACGTGGGAGACCAGATTTCAGCCCAGAACTCAACCTTCACTCAGCTCTCAACAACAAGAAGAAAAAACTTTAAGAAAAAACATCCACCTCTGACACATTTATCTCTGCTGCTGAAGCTCCATTCTGAGTTTGAGTAATTCTCCGTGTTGGTTTGCTGGTGGAGTGCAGTCTCAGAACACTGCCGAGGATCGCACTCTCGCTCTCTCTCACGCTCTACCTCTGTCACTCGTTCGCGTTAAAGGTCGATAACACTCACAAGCTATTTTCCCCAGCAACCCACCCATACTCCGTCACAATCCCACCCGCATTCCGACAGGATCCCGCCTACTGCGCTGGGATTGGCTGAAAGTTATTTTCCCCTGTCACAAACAGTACAGTGAGCCTGGGAGTAGAAAATATTAACCAATCACAACACAGAAGAGGGAACTACCCAATCCGGGCGGGGCCTGTCTTATAATAATAATAATAATAATAATAATAATAATAATAATAATAATAATAATAATAATAATAATAGAATATCGTTTGTTTGTGATGGGGCCGATTAGAGCTTCTGTTTAACATGTTTTCTCGCTCAAATTTTGAAAGGACTGCTCTATTTTTGCCACTCACAAATATGCCATATTGGATTATTTTCCCCAATAAATAAATGACCAAGTAAATATTTTTATCTTATTTATTTAACTTGGCTCTCTTTATCTACTTTTAGGAGTTGTGTGAAAATTTGATGATGTTTTAGGTCATACTTATACAGAAATATAGAAAATTCAAAAGAGTTTCAAGCACCATTGATTCCTATACCCTATAATCTGGATATACAGGTGCAGCCACAAAAATAGAATATCATTAAAATGTTAATTTATTTAAATAATTCAATTAAAAAAGTGAAGCTCATATTTTATAGATTCATTACACACAGAGTGATTGATTTCAACTCTGTTTCTTTTAAAGCTGATGTACTGTATCTCCAAATATGTGAATATTATATAAGACCAATTCAAATGATCTTTAATACATAAATGTTGTTCTACTGAAAAGTATGCAAAAGGAGCCCCGACCAAGTATCAAGTGCATATACTGTACTTTTCAGTCAGCCAACATTTATGTAAAAAAAATTTTTTTAATTGGTCTTATATAATGTTTTGAGATGCTGACGTTTGGGTTTCCACTGGTTGTAGGCCATAATTATCAACATTAAAATAAATAAACACTTGAAATAGACACTGTGTATGAATAATCTACATGAGTTTCTCTTTTATGAATTGAATTAAAACTCAAACATTTGCACCCAACTGTATATCAACATATACAATTGCAAAAATACGTCAAATATAACATTTATACCAGTTGCAATGACTTTATTTAAATGAGACACTAAGAGCTAAAAGAAACAGAGAATATTTCAAAATCCTGTGATCAGTGTAATGCTGCAGTGAGCGGAATGAGGAGAAAGGTTGGAGTTTTAAGCTTTGAACTTAGTTAAACAAACAGAGATGCCAGTTTGGCAAGAGATAATAAACATGAATTGTGCTCCCCCCCCCCAAAGAAGAATGTGACAGCTGATTTGACTCTGAAACTAAGCTAAGCTAAATAAGCTAAGCTAGCTGATTAGCATTTGAAAAAACCAGCCCAACAGCCCAAACCAATTTTCAGTGTAGCGCAATTCTAGAACCTGAGCACAGGAAATAACTTTTTTGTTTAATTTTAATTACAAAATTGTAATTAAACTAGGCTGTTAACTGGATGAAAATTCTGCTGACTGACTACACTGCAAAATGACATTTTGACAATGTTGCAGGACAATTTTGATTATTTGACTTATTTCTTGGTGTTGAATTATTTAAACGAGACATCTTATACCTCTTTTTTAACAAGTTAGAATAGGCCTATATGGACTATACAAAACATGTTCATGAAGTTATTTGCACAAAATCACTTTCACAAAAAGAGCTCTATTTTTGCCAGGTTCACTCCCTTTCAGAATGAGCAGTTTAAGGGCTCTGTCACTTTTATGCAAATAAACTCTTGCTGGCCATGCCCCAACACCAGCTTTTGTGCTGAGGGTTTACCACACCTGAAAATGACAGAACACAGAGGCCTATCCAACTGTATATGTTTGACCCTAAGTGGGACCCAGAGCAAGAAGAGGAGCCACCTGCAGAAACACCTTCCTCTCTCTTTTTCTCTCTCAGGCACACACACACACACAAACACACACACACACACACACACACACACACACACACACACACACACACACGCGCGCAGCATTGCTTTATTTATTTTCACTAGTGAGGAATGCAACACAAAATGGCAGATCTTCAACTAATCTAGTGGGTGGGGCTCTGGTGGGGGTTGACCAGTGATTGGTGGTGCCAGGTTGGTTCTATGCACATTTCCTTATAGTGACGTTACAATAAGGGAGCAATTCAAATGGCTCATAGAAGCATATGATTCCTGACACCAAAATATTTCAACTGGCTGAGAAAAGGGATGTTTTTTTTTCTCGCTCTTGGAGTGTTTATAAGAGCAGTAGAGACCTAAATGGAAATACAAAAACACGCAAAAAGTGAGTTAAGCATATGTCCCTTTTAAATAATTTAAACAATGTATAAGTTTTATTTCACCAGCAGATACATTTTCTTAGTTTCAACAGTTCCTTCCTGAAATATGCAGAAATAACAACACATGAAGGAACGTTAATAACATATCTACATATTATGGAATGCTTCTCCTAGAAAACATACTCACACATTCAACTTACCTTAGATACACCTGACATCTCAGTATAAGTCTTACTTTGTCTTAAACCACATCAACTACAGTCATGGCCAGAAGTTTTGAGAATGACACAAATATTATATTTTCACATGATCTGCTGCCCTCTGGTTTTTATGTGTGTTTGTCAGAT
>BRDA01000489.1:0-14563 GCA_036984385.1 Crenuchus spilurus
ATATATATTCAAGCTATATATATTTGAAAAGTAGACCCTTTAAGGTTTCCCAGGTATATTTTGTTTTGTTTCTAGCATACAATTTTGCAGAGTTTTATGTTTGTTTGTTTGTTTTTTAATTTTTTTTTTTTTTTATTTTGTTAATATACTGCCGACAGGAGCTCAGGCTCCAAATGGGTATTACTGTCTTTTTTTTTATTATTATTATTATTTATGTGTGAGATACTCGTGGTTTCCAATAATTGTTTCTGGTACAAGTAGTCACTGTTTTGAAATCTTTTTTTTTTAATTAAATTTAAGAGAATGACCAAAGATGAATAACAACACTTATTCTACAGGGCTCTAAAAATTGGAATTCCTCAGCTTACTGTGAAACCTCTCACTGTAGCCATCCCCATCTCTGTCCACATGTTTTTTATTTACATTTCCCATGTGCAGTCTTGTCTCCACATGCTCTTTTGTTTTTCTTTCAAGTGTGTTGTTCACACCATGTCTCCACCCCCAGTTACGTTATGGCATCACACAGCCCTGCCGTTTCATCATGTCTTGATTAAGCTTCCTATAAAGCCTCCCTAGTGTCATTGTCCTTGTCCATCATTGTTTATCACTATAGTCAATGTAATGTCTTCAAGTCACTGTTATGTCAGCATGGTCCTGTTTATGTCATAGTATTTCCTTCACGGTCACATTTGAATTTCTTAGCCACAGCTCGTGTTTTATAATAAAGCCTCGTCTTTTTTTGAACCCCGCTGAATCCATCTCCTGGCTACAGTGATAATGACACTTACGATAGTGACTGAAACCTTTAGGAAGCAACCAAGAACTCTTGTGCAAACGCTGGTTCTTAAGACATTTTTATTAAAGAACACAGAATTGAATAATGGTGCTTGATGAATGCCAATGATGTAGTTCCTAGACTATTAATGGACTCTCCATTAACCCTTATCTATAGGGAGGTTTCTTGAGGAACCTAAGACAACCCCATTTAGATATTCAAGGCACCTTTATATTAGAATAGTTGTCAAATGTTCATTCATCGTCACCCTTAGTTTGTTTAGATTTTTAGGCCAAACTACTTACTTACAATGAGCCAACTGTGGCAAATTTGGGAACACATTGACTGGTCTACCAGAAAAAAAGACTATGTAAAGATGCTCATTTGAAGTATGTTGGCTTCTTTCTATTATACAGGTTGTTGACGCAAATACAATTAACAAGTGAAATATGAATAGCATTTGTGATATGACTGAGTTCTGTTCTAGCTTGACCCAGGAAGCCAATACATTTACAGTGATTGAGCAGGGCTGACAATAAGGCTTCAGATGAGACTCCTCTGACCCAAGTCAAGAATGATTAGTCCCACTCATCTGTTCCCAATGAACCAAAACGCTTGCATTACCTGGGCCAAAATGCCAAAGCAGAGGCCCGAGTTTCACATAAACTGCCCAATTCAGATGAGCTATTATCAAAATTCAAATCACTCTATTACTCTCCTCTAGTACGTACTTGACCTAGAACATATAGAAGCAGACATGAAGACATTTATTGACAGTTGTCTTAACAAAACCTGATATATCAGTCAGAATAATATAAACATTTCATGAAATATGAAAGTTATTTCATGAGCCTTACCCTGTACAAAACGAGATTTAATCCTAAAAATGAGATCAATTCCTGAGCTGTTTCGTGAACTTCCAAAGCGATATAAACAACAAAACATAACCCTGTCAAAAATATCTGACCTCCAGCAAGAGTGAAATCTTCTGTCAAATTCTTGGCTGTACAGAAGGAGAGCAATTTTTCTCCAAAGCTAACAGTGAACATTCCACAGGCCATAACCCTGTTGGAGACTGCTGGATCGACCGCTAAAGAAATTATTTATTTGTAATGATAGCTGTCATATTGTGGCTCCCCCTTGCTCCTGCGAAAATGAATATTTCCTTTTCTGACAAATGCATCCATCAGTCAGGGAGACTGCACAGCAGACAGGGGCCCAGGGAACGCTGAAATGTTCTGATGATCCCTCTTCAATTTCCTGCAGGCCGTGACCTCAGCTGACTCCCACTGCACACGGATGTGATGAATAGGCCAGGCCTCTGCTCTAGGTCACTCCTGGCATTACACCAGGAGCCGGACTGACACAAGCCTGATGACTTACTTATTACAGTTGGACATGGAAAGCAGCACTCTTGGGGATGGCTGCAGTATTGCTAATTAAGCACTGGCACAAGTGCTAATGAAAATTATATGGAATGAAAGCTATGAAAGTGTTATGGCTTTAAAATTGTGCTAAATATATTAGAGACCAGCTTGATTTACGTAGTAACAATTTCAGAGCACACTGAAAAAAATGCACTGAGTGTACTCGATTCTTTCAGTTTAGACAACAGCATTATGTGCACCACCAATGTGTAATATTCCATGTACATTTAGCTGTAAATATAATAAGTAGTATTATATTTTTTATATAGTTTTACTTACGTTCAGAGCAATTACAAAGAGTCATTTCTCCACGTGCTCTTTTGTTTACACTCACATCATGTCTCCGCCCTCAATATGTCATCCTGTCTCGTTAATGGTCAGCACCTGAGTCTTGTCTGCTCACAGCCCTGTCCCTTCTCATGTCTTAATTAAGTTGTTATTTTGCTCCCTTGTGTTTCACAGCCTTTGTCAGTCATTGTTTTATCCTCCATGTATTGTCCACGCTAGTGTTTATAGGATCACCTCACCTTTGTTTTGTCACCATAGTTATGCTGTGTCTACCCTGTTTTGTTTCTAAGTGACAGTGTTTGCTCAGTTTCCTCAATACAGTTTTGCTTTTGGAATAAAGCAGCGTCTGTCTCCTGTCCTGGCTCTCCATGAGTCTCTTTTAATTCACTGTCCCATTGCTTCTGTAACACTTTGAATTTCCCAACTGTGGGACTGATAAATCTCTAATATCTCTTATCTCTAACTGTATTTTGATTCAAGTCAACTCAATCCATCTAGAGTTTAAGCATGTATTTAGCGCTGTCCATGGTACCAAAACTAAAACCAGCACAAGGTATCTGAAAGCTGGGCTTGTTCATTCCTCCTTTGCTGTGAAAAACATAAAAGATGAGTAAGAGCTCTCTTAGCTCAGTGCTGAGTGAAAGACACAGTGAAGATGTGCCACCATGGACAGTTTCTCACCTTCGCTGCGGGAATCCTCCTGAGAGCTGAGGGCTGACAACCTCTGCCTGGAGAATGGGGGCCAGTCTTGGCCAAAGGAGCCATGATCCTGCCTGGGCCTCATCCTTGGGCTCAGCAGTGAGGAAGAAGAGCTATCGGGCTTCATCCGTAACACAGCCGCATATGACACGGGTCTGCCAGCAACTGATCTGGCAAAGTCTACAAAAAAACAGAAAATTTAGGAAAATTAGGTGATGACATCCAGCACAAACTTCAGAGTTCTGTCCCATTGTGATCTTGAAAGAACTCTGTTGGAAAATATGTGGAGAAGAAAAATCCTGGTGGAAGAAAGTGGTGTTATAATTTGTAATGACAAGTGACATGATATCACAGGAACTACACATCTAAGAGTGTTTATCAGTGTTTTTAGGACCTTATGACACACCAAACAATTTGTCACAATTAATAAAGGGCTTCTGAAATGATCTAAACTAACCACGTCTCATGTTTATGCTGTTCACAGACCATCAATATTGGCTGGATTTTTCTTCTCTGCACATTTGTCACCATATATCTCAATGAGGTTTAAATCTGTACCATCAACGTCATCATCATCTTCCCTCCTTAAAGGACTGTTTCAGTTAATGAACTACACACTACAGTGGAACCTCGATTTTCATCACTAATCTGTTCTCAAGTGCCTGATTTTAACTGAAACAAACGATAACTGAAGCAATATTTCCCATAAAAAATTATGTAAATCCAATTAATAAGTTCCAGACACTCCAAAATATTAACAAAAATACATTTTATATAGTATAACTATAGTTTTTCATACAGAACACAATGAGAACTAAATACAAAAGACTAATGAAATGGATAAATGAACATTTAACGTAACTCTTACAGGTTTACACTCTGTTTTAGAGCATGCCGGTGTGCTCCAGCTAGTAGCCTTTGTGTTTGCACACCCATTCTCGGCCACTATTTCTTTTTGCACCCATTTTCAGGCAGAAGCCCTGTGGGTCGTCGCTTTAGTGTGATGTGTTTGTTTCTTTTGAGCATTATGAACGAGAAACGACACGAAATAAAGCCAGAATAAACAACAAACATGTGGGTGAGTAAGGAATGTGTGGGTGGATGCTTTGTTTTTGCAAAATTACCAGCGAGTCACATGGGCAATGCTGATGAAAACCGGGTGGATGAAAAAAGAATTGTAACGGAATAATCAGGGCAAACAATAACCGATGTTCCACTATGTATGTTGAAATGTCTTACTCTTATTTTTAAAATTTTCAAATCTTTCAAAACAACATGAAAGCTCTGTATATGACTTATTTATCACTGCTCAAACGTTTGGGGTCACCCATAGTTTTCTATGACAATACACAATGAAGAAAATTAGTTTTTCTAGCCTTTTTGGAACTTTGGAAATAATGCACAAATGCTGCTGCTCTAACAGTTCTATGATTTAAATATGAGGTAGGACAGTGTTTATGCATTTTAACTCAGTTTTGGTGTCTCCCACACATTTATAGACTTTTATACAGCTGTTTACTCTTCACAAAAAGTTAAAAACATTTTCTGCAAGGCATCATGAGCATTAGTCGATAAAGAGCCTCAATGAATCACTACAGTAGAACATGTGCAAGCATCTTTCAACCACAGTATGTACATGAAAAATATAATATTATTATAATTGTTATTATTATCATCATCATTGTTGTTATATTATTATTATTATTATTATTATTATTATTATTATTATTATTATTAATAATAATATTAATATTATTACTGTCACTCCGCTGCCATGTGTCTTAACTGTGACAATTATTATTAGTTGTGATAAAATTATTAAATATGCGAGAAATAAGAATTTTCTTCCAAATAATAGTATGTGATGCTAAGGAAGTGTACATATGACAGTTCCAAAATTTCCTGAATGGAAGGTGTTATTGTGAAATATTTCATATTGAAGCCAAACACTGACAATGACATTTATTCAAAGCCAAAACTCCATTCTGGCTTAGCCACACATTCTGCACTCCGAAAATAAACCGTTAATTATATTCTTATCGTGTTATGTCAATCAGAGCTCTGACTGCTTAATTGCTACAACTCATTGCTCTAAATGCTCTATTTGTGTTCAGAAACTCTGCCAAAAGAAGGAGGGACCCACAGCATTGGACGGCTTAATTAGAAAGTCCATTAGCACCTGTTAAAAATCCTCCATTTGCTCTGTCTTCCAATTATACCTTAAACTCAAACTGACTCAGCTCCTGTACATCAGGCTGCCAAAATAATACCCCAGATGCAGCACTTTGTAATGAGGAAAACCTGACAACATGCTCTGTAATGTTTTGTTCACTGCATAGTACAGAATCCTTTGCAGAAGGGAAGAGACATAACCTGAAAAGAAATTGATGTCATAAGGCATGTGGGTCTGTGTTTGTGCAGACAGACTTTGGTGTGTGTGTGTGGGGGGGGGGGTAAGCTGACATTTATAAGCTGCTAATTGAAGACAGTCTTATAATACTTGCAAAATATGACCTTTGCTATTCACCCCAAACTCACCACAAATGCAATGGCTGATTATTGGTAGTCATTCCTGGCATAGAGAGGGAAAAACAGACTATGTACTTTATCTCCCTCTTGAGTTCTTTGGGCTGTCCCTGTTTGGGTGGAGAGCTCAGAGGAGAATAAACCTCTCAGATATAAGGATTTTCTCCAGAAGGGACGACAGAGACGAAGCTGTTCCAAAAACAGCAGACAGGTGTCTAGACAGCTGTCTTGTCTGACACCAGTACAACAAAAGTCAAGAAATACAGTCAGAAACCCAGCATGATGGATATAAAGATGAATGGGTGGAGACTGGTGTTAATGGATGACAAGCAGATATGCAGACAGACCAGGGAAGAGAAGAAAAGAACAGAAAAAAGATGAGAAGAATGAACAGGGGTAGATATGCAGACAGACAAAAGTTGACAAATGACTTGAGCTGTTACATTCAGCAATGAGGAGATTCTAAAGCTGCAGGGTTTGGTTATAGAAATAAAATATGTATGCTGTAGATGCTAACTGAACATTCATGAGACATTTTTTAGAAGTTTTAACTGTCTGGAGTCAGCATGGTAACTTACATGGTAATTGTAGAACTACAAAGTGCACCTGTATGGTCAGTGTAGCTAAAATGGACAATGAATGTAGATACAGTGGGGTCTGGTGGTTTTTCTTTTCTTCCTGATTTTAAAATTTGGAGGAATTACTAAATTCATAAAAACAAACATAAATGCAATGAATGATTTACATATGCATTTAGGTTTGATATTATAAATAAGACAGCAGCTATATAATCACTTTCTCTATATTTTGCCACATCTGTGATTAAAAATGATCCTTACAGGGTGTTTCCATTGCTCAGATGTGTACAAGTGATGGCATGGGACTTCTCAAACATGCACAAATACTGTACAGACTTGCACAAACATGCTTTCCACTCTCTTTACTCAGCAGTTGGATTACGGCACATGCATGGCTGCTGTTTGTGAAACAACAACAGAATATGGCACACAGTGAAATAAGGGAAAAAGAACAACTTCCTTTAAAGTGGAGCCATCAAAGGCCCACAATGATTTGCTCTCTGAGGTGCGGGCTGTAAGCTTATGCCTAGACTGCACTGTCAGAAAACATTATCCTCAACGCACCCTTCTCTCAAAGCACAAAAGCTCAGAGGAGAACGATGACAGCAATAGCCCACTGCCCTGTGGCCTTTTCTACAGCTACTGTACATAAAAGATTTCAAAACAGTCGGTGGTACAAACCAATTTATTTCGTTCTTTCATTATATCTTCAGAACACGTCAGATCTGGAAGGAGTTCATGTGAAATGGTGCTACACTTAATAATGCAAACCATGTTCTCCATTGTGAAAAAGGTTTTCTGTTACAGTACCAGTCAAAAGTTTGGACACCTTCTGGGCATTCAGTGGTTTTTCATGATTTTTAAAAAATGTTCTGCATTGTAGATTAATACTAAAATCATCCAAACTATGAATAAATACATTCATTCATTTATTCATTATCACACCCCCTTAATCCTTATCAGGGTCGCGGTTAGTCCCCTACCCCCTCACTGGGCGCAGGGCAGGGCATTACACTATTCAACTAAGCCCAGGACAGGGTGCCAGTCCATCGGTGGGTGAACACACACACACACACATACACATACATGCACACACATGGACATTTTAGAGTAGCCAATTCACCTGACCTCCATGTTTTTGGATTGTGGGAGGAAACCGGAGTCCCCGGAGGAAACCCACGCAGACATGGGGAGAACATGGAAACTCCACTCAGATGTGGACTCCAACCCAAGACCTCAGCGCTGAGAGGCGAACATGCTAACCACTAAGCCACCGTGCCGTCCGAATAAATACATATGTAATTATTTAGTAAACAAACAAGTGTTAAACAAACCAGAATGTTTTTTATTTTACATTCTTCACAGTAGGCACCTCTTGCTTAGATGCCAGTTTTCTTGGCATTTTCTCAGTCAGCTTTATGAGGTAGTCACCTGGAATGGCTTTCTGATAACCCACTGAAAGTTGCCGTTCCCACCAGCAGGGACAAAACCGAATTTCAGAAAACAGGAGATTTTATCATAGAAACAAAACTAAACATACCTCGGAAAACTTTAAGGGTCTACTTTTCACATGTATACAGCTTAAATCTAAATATATTTTTAGATATTTGTGAGAGGAGCTTAAATTAGCAGATATATGTTTGTGAGAGCAATCAGAAAGCTGCACATCTTTTCCCGCCAAATAACAAAACCTGTCATTCATATGATAATGACATGGTAATTCCAGAGATACCATTAGTGGAATAGTAGCACATCTGAAAATAGGTTTTTGGACAGTCCAAGTTTAGAGCAGATTTAATCAAAATATAGATTTATGACACTCTTACTGTTTTGCCACTGTTGTTGCTGAGTTTGTGCTGAACAAAAGCCTTTAAAAACACTTTAGATGTGTGTAACTTGAAAAAAAAAGTCAAGGTACTACATCAGAGTGTCTGAAATCCCCAGTGGCTTAATTTTCAATGTAGGAACAAAAAATAAATAAATAAATAAATAAATAAAATAAAAAAGGAAACACTGAATGAGGAATTGTGTCCACACTTTTGACTGGTACTGTATATGTGAAAGACTTTTGTTTTGGGTAGGTCAAGATAGCAAATATATAAGACTGTCTACTGTACATTTAGCTGAATCTAACATACTAAGAAGCTGGGTATCTCAAACCAGGCATGGTTTAAACATGTAGAGATAATTTTCTCCCCCTAGTGCTGGCTAAGCACTGGCAAAGACAGAACATTTGATAAGGGATTGGAATAGAAAACCAGAGGGCTTTGGGAGTGTTTATTTCCCTCCATGTGATAAGACCATATAAAATAGCACAGCACAACTGGAAATAATCATTTTGCCTTTAGGGACCTGTCTGCAGCTCAGAAAATACTGCTATCTGTGGAAGTAGAATAGGCAATTACTCCACTTATTTATAATTGCTCTAAACCTCTCACTTCATATGCATGGGGGGAATTCAATGATAAAAGGCCCTTTAAAAACGACCATGAATTTAGGTTTAAAGATATTCAATGTGAGACAGTTCATTGGATATAAATCACATATGGATGCCAATTAGTGACTGACAGGCATATTTTCATTCTGTGAAAAAAATGAAAAATAAGAAAGTAAGCTACAGTCTTTGAAACATATGCAGTGGCGCTTGAGGAACCCTCAAGCAAAACACATCTACAGACCTTGAGCTATATATGTTATAATGAACATATGTATACAGATTAGGGATGCAGCGAAATACATTTTTGGCCAAAAACGAACAAAATGAAACATTTGGTCAAATACTGTACACGTTTCTTAATTTATATAAATCATTACACAATGTATAACAAATATTTCCCCAAATATGTCTGTTAGTTAGTCAGAAATAATGTCTGTATTTTAGTAAGTTGGTTTGACATCATTAGGTTTAATAACATGAGTTTAATTTTATATTTGTATATAAAAGAAAGACAATAATATATGAATATGTATGAAGACACGTGTATGTTACATTATTACTACTATTTAATTAAAAAAAACATTAAATAAAATTATGAAAATGTCAAAAATCAATAATGTAAGTCAATGTAATGTAATAATGACAGTTTTGTGTGTTTAATGTGAGTGTCATTGGCTACAGACATTGAAGGTCCCCAACACTGCAGCCATCAGAGCACAAACACAAAGCTAAGCGGCTGTAATGTGTTTTCATCATAATAATTGTAGTTTAGTAAAGGTTGTGCTCTTAGTTTGTTGTCTTCTTGGTTTAACCACCAAACTACACCAAAGTTGTGTTTTTAACTGTCTTTTCACTTATTCGTCCAAACACCAAAAGTGTTTTTTTTGCCATTTTTCTGTCGAATAATTTTGGCTGCCCAATATTTGGTGCATCCCTAATACAGATTATAAAAAAAAAACTATTAATATTGTGACAGACAGAGAGGAAGACAGATACATTACAGTAGCAAAACATATATTTGCATATAAAGGGATTTGTTGTAGAACCTTATTGCAGTGAGCAAGGAAGACCTCACATGGCATTCTTTAACAAAGCTGCTACTAATAATTGTGCTGTTGTGTACAGGGGTTGTGAGGTTTTATCCAAGATGGCTAACAGCTTGTAGCTTGTTGAGTCTTTGTATACGCACATACATATATTGTGCTACTTAGTATCAGGCGTCAAAAAATAACATAAGGCCACCGTCAGACTGTAGGACCTTGTCCCTCTGGGACAAGCTTGTGCTGCAAATTGAAATGAAAAATCATTACTACGATGATGATGCTGATTATTATTATTATTATTATTATTATTATTATTATTATAAAATAAACTAAATAAATTATGTGCCAGAAAATTTGGTGAAGTTGACCTAAAGTGAAGTTTTACAAGACAATAAACTAAAACCAAGAAAAATAAAGGCTACTCTTTAGCAGTTATGGACATTACAAGTTTTTAAAGCTTATTAAAGCTTTAGAATGCAAGAACATGTTCTAGACCAAAGCTTTTGTAATGTTAGAGGACATTCAGTTCACTTTTACATAATATTCTGTTCTTTCAGTACTATTACTTAGGCTAATCAGTGAGACATAAAATGTGCTTCATTTAGTGCTATGCCTGCCAAAAACTAATAAAATAAAATTAAAATGCTCTAACATCTTCCTGCATACTTGCATTTAGATTAGATTCACCTTTTTGGAAATGTGATTGCACACAACTGAATTTGACCTCCACATTTAACCCATCCGTGCAGTGAAACACAAACATTAGTGAACACACTATGCTTCAAGAACCCAAAGCATTGGGAAGCCATATCCATGGTGCCCGGGGAGCAGTTGGGTCTTGCTCAAGGGCACTTCAGTCATGACCTGCCCGGGGATCGAACCAGTGACCTTCCAGTCATAAGACCAGATCCCTAATCACCAGGCTACTACTGGCCCCATAGCTGCATTTGTTTATATCTCTCCTTTTCCTATCGAGGGAAGGTTGCTGCAAGCTATTCCTATAGTCCTATTCTAATTAAATTCTATCAAAGTCACAAAATCAGGCAAAGTAAATAAACTAAACTAACCTGCATATTTGTAAGTGTAACTGACCCCTTTATAAGATCTCAACTAACCATGTCTAGCAAGAGCAGTTAACGCCCCCCAAAATGCACTGCACAATTTATTTGTAAATCACTTACAACATTCCCAAAACTTGCAGCCACACTATTGTAAAACTGCAGGCTCCATCACTCCAGAGAATTCTGTTACTCCAGAGTCAAATGCTAAGGGTTTATTACCCTCAGAATTCTCTAATTAGAAGTGGTGTCTGGATATGTTTATGGAGAGCTACTCAGAGCGCCAGAGTGTTCCATTCAATTGGTACTCCTTAGTAAGGTGATATGAGACATTTGCATTAGAGTAGTAGTTAGTATTTTCAAGATCAAGTTCAATTAACAACGAATATTACTAGCAGTAGAAGCCAAAGTGTACATATTGTGTTGATTTAAGGAGCTAAACAACTAAAATATTGGATGATATGTTTTAATATGGTCAAACACTAAACTAGTGTGAAACCTCTCAACCTCGCTTGTTTCTGTCACATCCTCTGTGTTTACGTTTTCCATGTGCTGCCTTCCCATCTCCAGGTGCACTTTTGTTAACACTCACATCATGCCCTCGCTATGGTCAGCACCTGTCTTGTTTCATCGCACAGCCCTGGTTGCTCATCCCTGCACTGATTGTGTTTGCTATAGAGCTTTCCTCATGTGTCACAGTCCTTGTATGTCATTGTATCATCAACCCTGTTTTTGCCATAGTTTTATAGTTCATGTCAAACTTTGTTTTACAGCCATGTATATTTGTAAAAAAAGCCTTGGTTTTAGAAACCACCGCTGTGTCTGTTTCCTGCCACAGCCCTAGTCTACAACAATATTATCTAAATAATGATATACTAACAGATTGTCAGGTATCAACTGTGAATTTCATCATCACATCTCAAAAAATGGGATAAATACTGGTGCTTTATATGTAGGATCACCAATAAATGTGTAGGACTGTAATATTAATCAAATCTGTCTATCAGACCAACTGAATTATCAGTCAGGCCACATTAAGACCAACTGGAGCCAAAACTGGATGCAGTAATGCTACCACTTCATTTGTATTCCTCATGCAGACAGTTATTACACACAAGGCTCAAGAGTCATTAGCAAAACACAGAAGAATCAATGAAATTCTAAAATGGCCTGCTGACATTAAATCCAGCTTATTTTCCTGTGATTGTCACATTGCCATTAGACCTACACTCCTTTTTTCCACTTTTTATTGTGCAGTTTATCATGCACTATTCTATCTCATCTGTAACAAGGGTGCTCCTCGTCCAGGAGAAAAGGATCTTTCTCTGAAATGAAACTTTCTCTCCAATACCTTTGCCCCATTCAGCAAACTGTATACACTCACACCACCACTGCACACAAAGCCTCTATTTCATCACTACAATGCACTGCTCTCAGTTCCCCAGCTCTCTTATCTCATTGGCTTCAACAATTCATATTTTGTCTACAGTGGCATAAATTTTGGCACACTGGCACTGAATGTTGTGGTTCAATTGGTGGTGCAAATGCATGTATGGGCTGTAGCTGGACAGGATGCACTAATCAACATCACAGTAGATAAAAAAACAAAAGGATCTGGAATGGCATCATGCTATCATTACTCTTCAGCTGAGGCACAGCTGTTGCTCACTGGAAAAATCTCATTGCGGGTTCACTGTAAGGCTAGCTCATGACAAATCCAGCCCGTTATGAAGAGGGCACTCTTTTGTCTGTTACAGTACCTCAGCTGACAAATGCAAGCACTTGTCAAACGCTAAATTCATCTGATAAAGGCAGCGACCCCTGAACACCTCACCAAGTTCACTCCTTCTTTTCAGGCCTAGAGGAATTGTGCATTTTAGACGCAACAAATATCCATTACAGGTGTATTGAGAACAAACAATCTACACCTTACAGAGATGTATTATCAGAGGACAACATTCCTGTATATTAACTATACAATCTGTGCCATGCTAAGGCTGGATATAGTGTGTACTCAGAGAGCAAATTAACAGTTTATTTTATAGAGTACAACTAGGCATAGTGAAAGTCCATGTGGATTTACAGTTATTGAAGTCATGAGGGTGTGTAGTCTGTATGGTTGTTGATGTAGTGTGTAGAACCCGCATGGAACTGGTGGCACTGAGCATGCAATAATGGTGCCAGAGGGGCTAGATACGGCCTTAATCATTGGTGAGGAGCAGAGATGTATAGTAACGAAGTAGAACTACTTCACTATTGTACTTAAGTACTAAAATGCTGTATCTGTACGCTTCCATTTGTACCGCGCATGCGCATGAGCATGTCAGTTTTATTGAACTCACTGAATCAGAGTCGTTTTTAGTGATGAATGAAAACTTTTGGACTTTATTGATTTATTAAATGTATGTTTAATTATTTGTTAAAACGAAGTCATTTACGTTTTCCACACTTTGCAGGATTACTTGGTAAATGGTGGATTTAAATAGACGATAGGGAGCAGATGTGTGTTAGCAACAGCAGGGTTGCCAGGTCCCCAAAAAACTCCATCCCAATGTCAAACATAAAGCGCCCTGTACAACCTGACACCAGCCTAAAATCTAGAGCATCCAATCACAGATATTATTGTTAGCATTATTATTTTTATTAGTAGTAGTAGTAAATATTATGTAAAAAGAACATACCTCCCTTATATAATAAAGGGATCTGAACATACAGATTTAGAGTAGAGAAAAGGGGATGTTTTAAATGCAAATATCCTATTGCAATAAGTTATCTAATACTAGTAAGTCTACTCCGATGCTCTTCACACTCAGCTGTTCACTGACTTTTAACTAGGGTGACAAGACATCCTCTTTTTCACCATCTCACATCTGGTCAATCTATTTTAATTCCTTGTGTACATCACAGTCATAGCCGTAAAAAAAACATTTATAGTAACACATTTTGAGTGTATAACTGTGGTGTTAAAACCATAAGGAGTTAAAAGGTAGTATACAGAGGGGATGTTTTAAATCCAAAGAAAAGGAATAAGGGAGGTATGTTCTTCTTACATTATACTTACTACTAATAATAAAAAGAATAATGCTAACAATAATATCTGTGGTTGGACGCTCTTGATTTTAGGCTGGTGTCAGGTTGTATAGAGCGCTTTATGTTTGACATTGGGATGGAGATTTTTGGGGACCTGGCAACCCTGCTGTTGCTAACGCACATCTGCTCCCCATTGTCTATGTAAATCCACCATTTACTAAGTAATCCTGCAAAGTCCGGAAAACGTAAATGACTTCTTTTTAACAAACAATTAAACATACATTTAATAAATCAATAAAGTCCAAAAATGTTCATCCTTCACTAAAAATGACTCTTATTCAATGAATTCAATAAAACTGACGTGCGCATGCGCGGTATAAATCGAAGCGAGCGTGCAGATCAGAAATGTTGAGCGCGCAGGAGAGCAATGTTGAGCGCGGGAGGGCAGTGTTGAGCGCGCAGGAGAGAGATTTGTATACACTATTGAGTTCATGTGCGTACAAAACTCTTTTTGCTCGCTCAAAACATCTCGCACACGCGCTCAGAATTGTGACACAAATATAACGTCATACCTTCACTTTAGATTCGCAAGCCAAGATGGAAGAGCCAGCAACACCTCCTTCACCACTTTCAGCACCACCTCCTTCACCACTTTCAGCTCCACCTCCTTCACCACTTTCAGCTCCACCTCCTTCACCACTT
>BRDA01000489.1:14663-24663 GCA_036984385.1 Crenuchus spilurus
AAATGTGAGGCTTTGGCCCCTGAGGAATCCAGCACCAAAGCACAAGTCCTGCACACCACTGCTTACTGTTTCAGTGAACCAAAACAAAACGTTTACCACTTACAGCAGCTTTAAAGGAGCAATGCTATAGAAAGTATAGAAAGTATAGAAAGCAGGTTCAAAGATGGAGCTTCAACTACATAATTGATTGTAAAACAGAATAAACTGTAACCAATTCTGAGACTGACACACTGATACTGACTGAATCTGAACATATCTGGTGTTACAGCTAAACCTTGGTTGCCATTAATCCGCTCTGAAATGCCTGATGATAACTGACACGTAAAATAACTGAAGTAATATATTACATAAGAAACAATGTAAATCCAGTTAATCTGTTCCAGACACTCCAAAATATTAACAAAACACATTTTATATAGAATAACTATAGTTTTACATACAGAAATCAATGAGAAATAAACACAAAAGACTAATGAAATGGATAAATGAACATTTAACATCACTCTTACAGGTTTACGGTCTGTTTTAGAGAGTGCTGATGTGGTCCAGCCGACAGCCTTTGTTTTGTACACCTGTTATCAGGTTTCTTGGCCACTATTTGTTTTCGCATCTATTTTCAGGCAGTAGTGCTATTTGCCAATACTTTAGTGTGAGGTGTTTTACTTTGTTTTGAGCATTATCAATGATAAATAACGAGAAACAAAGCCAAGATTAACGACTAACACATGGATGAGTGACATATGTGTGGGTGAATTCTTGATTTTTTGCAAAAATAGCAGTGAGTGAACTGTACTATAACCAGGGCAAAAGATTTCACTGTACTTCAAAAATGCCATCTGTAATTTATATTGCCTGATAATTTCATGGACAAAACTCTAAATGCTACATTTACTTCCATTTTTTTTTCTACTGTAAACTTCAGATACCATGTTTTGTTCTGACATCAATGATATGCAGGTCAGAAGTCCATCCAGGGGACTTGCCCTTTCTCTCTTTATATCTCAGTCTTTCACATGGAGTCAAACTGACACATTCATTTTGAAGCATGCCAGGAGTCTCAGAAGGCATCATCCAATACCCATCTCTCTCTCTCTCTATTAGGATGTTTATTCAGATATAGACGGGCCTGGAGGGAGAGGACCACCTGCAGAGCAGCAGCTCATTTCACTTAGATTAACCGCTAAAGTGAGGGCTGATGCTGGAATGCCCCTCCAGATGAGAACTGACAGACAGAGTGAAAATAAATTATCCACAGGACACACACGTTTACACGAACATTTTGCATTTTTTCTTCATTATATTATATTGAATTTAATAGATCAGTTGTTGATGGAAATCTAATTGTGTTAAGAGTCTGCAAGTTGTCATTTTGAGAAAGTCACACAAAGAATTTAATTGAGCCATTTTACATTCTGGCATGAAAAACAAAAATTAAAGAAAAATGAAACTCACTTCATTGACTCTAAAACCCGCTCACCACACTCGCTGCCAGTCACAGGGGGCTCACAATACTGGATTTGAACTTCCCAACAGATATTCAGCCTGCCAATATCTTTTGGTTCTCTGCAAGGCTTTGGTGCGCTCTTGGATCTCTGTCTTTGAACAGTTCAAAAACTGAACCAACACTGATCAAACAAACACTGAGCAAAAGCACATTTGCCTCTGATCTGAGGCTTTTGTCAGCAATCTCCAAAAAAGTGTCAATGAAGGGAAAATGAGGGCTAAAAAATGTACAGAAGTGGCATGAGCTGTGTTCTATGAGCCGCTAATACATACAGGTACTCGTATATGAAGGCAAGTCAAAAATGATCCTGCTTTTGTATTCCCTCATTAAAAAATGTTTGACTAGCTGGGTTACATAATTGCATTGCTGTCTTCATCTCTTCATCAGAAGTGAGTCTCCAGCCTCTTACGGCTTCGTTCAGGAGGCCCAGAAAACTGTCACCATCAATTTCCCAGCTGATGGTTGACTTCTGTACTTTTTCTTGGTGGGCGATTAATGATATTTCCATTCCACACTTTGCTGAATCCAGGTCTCATCACCAGTAATTAAACTTTCTTTTTCTTTCTTTATTTATTTCTAATAATTTTTATCCCCTTCCCAATGTAGTGGTAGCCAATTAGCCCATCCCCTCCGTTAGGCCTCTCCCCATCACTTTGCAGTGTCCCTGACTCTAGGAGGATGCAGGCAAGCACAAGCCTTTTCCGTTGCGTGTGATGGAGCCACCGCCTCTTTTTGAACTACCGCTGATACACCGTCACTGGAGAGCCTAATGCGCTCGGAGGAAGGCACACAGGGTCCCCAGCTCCGATTGGACCAATCAGTAGACGCCTGAGCCAGCGGACATTGCAATGTGAAAGTGATAGAGAGAGACAGCGCCATCTACCCGCCCAGAGAGAGCACTGCCAATTTTTGCTCTCTTGGGCCCCGGCTGTTGATGGCAAACAGCATGACCGGGATTTCAACTCGCAATCCTCGGGTCATAGTGGTAGCGTCTTTGCCCGCTGAGCCACTCGGGGCCCCAACTTTCACCTTCCTTAACTCCAAATTTTGTTTGCAAACACATCTGCAATGAAATCACTGAACACGGCTCTTCTTTTGTATAAATCATAAGTGGGGCGGCCATGTTTTTTGTTGTACTGCAGTCATAAATGAACTGACATAATGTGTAAACATGCACTACAGTTATGGAGACTGTGACCTGGTACAGAAAGTGTTGGTAACACATTGCGGCCAAGAGAAATTTTAATTGAACTAAATTGTGGATCTTTTTTTGCACATTTTTATCCCCTTCCCAGTGTAGTAGTAGCCAATTAGCCTATCCCATCTGTTAGAACTCTCCCCATCACTTTTGCAATGTCCCTGACTCTAGGAGGGTGAAGACAAGCACAAGCCTCCTCCGTTGCATATGATGCCGGTCACCACCTCTTTTCTAACTACCGCTAATACACCGTCACTGGGGAGCCAACGTGCTCGGAGGAAAGCGCAGGATTCCCAGCTCTGAATGGACCAATCAGTAGACGCCTGAGCCAGCAGACTTTGCACCGTGAAAGTGATAGGGAGAGAGAGAGAGGCCAATTTTTGCTCTCTTGAGTCCCGGGCTGTTGATGGCAAACAGCATGACTCGCGATCGAACTCGTGATCCTCTGGTCATAGTGTCAGCATCATAGTGTCAGCCACTCGGGGCCCCCATTTCTAATCACTCTCATATACCTAAACTATATCACAAGTGTCTTTATCATGCATTTTATGATGCATTTACTTAATCATGCATGATGTTTTAAAATGTATTTATATATAACTGCATTTAAGTATAGACCACACAAACACAAAAATAAATTATAATGTAGAGTTTCAATCTGGCAAAGAAGACATGCAAATGAAAAAGAAACTACGACCTCCTCCCTTGCAGAGAGTGAAAAATGGATGAGTTTGTACAAAAGAAAAGTGTCAGGGTACCAGCTTTGTTTTTATTTGCCCTCAGAGTTAGGTTTGGCCATGTTATAATTCTCATTTGTCTTCAATCTGATATGCAAATGAGGGCAAGCAAATAGTCAAGTGAAAATAGCTAAAACACCCACAAGGTGAATGAAAGAGTGCTTTCCCTTTCCATTCATGGGCTCAGCAGGGCACCTTAATGCCCAAATGCTCCTCGGGTGCCAGAGTTTTTAGATTCAGCTTTGCCAATGTGATTGCACACAATGGAATTTAACCCATTCATGCAGGGAAGCACACACACTAGTGAACACACTAGGCTGTGAGAACATGTGATTGAAATGGTGGGCTTATCCATGGTGCCTGTGGAGCAGTTGGGGTTTAGGTGTCTTGCTTAAGGGCACTTCAGTCATGATCTGTCCGGAGATCAAACCAGCAACCTCCTGGTCACAAAACCAGATCCATAACCACCAGGTCATGGCTGCCCCAGTTAGCGGTAGCCCACTGCTTTGGGTATGTGTGGGTGCTCATTGCCCCCTAGTGTGTTGGTGCTGAAATTGATACCTAGCGTGGGTTAAATGTAGAAAAGAGTTTCCCAAAAGAGATGAATAAGTACCGGTACTGTTATTAGTAAACTAATCTGAAGGATAATACTGTTAACTGTAATGATTCTGGAGATGATAATTGCCTAAACATCCATAACCAAAGCATTTTACAGATATAAGTGAAACAATTCTTTTCAAAGAAAACACCACATCTGGTAATGTACGTGGGTGATGGCGCTGGGCTGCTGAGAATGTGTGTGTGGTCAGATGTTGCGTGGGTGTGAGCGACAAGCAGCATCATTTTTCCAGACAGAGACAGTAAGTTTACTAGAACTAGAGATGTTCTTTTGAACACACAGTTACTTTATACAATAAAGCAGCACAGTGCTTTCATTAATCTACAGTCAAGCTGTGCCTTTTAACTTGGCTTCCTTTTAAATGAGAGATAAATCAGCAGACTTGCAGGGGTTCTTTTAAAACCACTGTCCTCGGTTTGCTTTTAGTTAATGCTATATGCAGAATAACTTGGGAACTGTGATCATGAAGGAGAAAATGTAATTAAAATATAAAGTTGATAAATATTTAAAAAGTCTTAATAGGCATCATTGTATTTGACATTCGTTTTTTTTTTTCTTAGTTAAAAAAAAAATGTCTGCAAAGCTCAGCAGAATACATTAAAACAATCTCAGTCATTTTCTCTTTGCAAACTCATGTCTTCCACAAAGTTTTAGATTTAAGATTTATTTATTTATTTTAATTTTGATTTTTTGTGGAATTTGACCTCCGCATTCATCGCCCTGGAGTCCAAGGATAAATCTGCTCTAAACTTAGACTTTCCAAAAACCTATTTTCTGATGTGTTGATATATGGTGAAAAACAAACTCTGAACATTTCTAGCCAAGACTTTTGAGCTCAGAACTGAATAAACAGAGGTGTTACCTACACACTGCTCATTACAGTTTTTAGAAATTATACGTGGTTTTATTTCTAAAGCTTAACTAATGTGAGGTGACACTCTGTTTTCCACAGCCACTAACATACATTTTGAGATGAATGTGAGGTGAGGAGTCTTTTGTTCAGGTTCACCTCAGGTGAGAGGTCTTTGTTGAATCCACATTCCACAAATTCTAGGTCATTGGAACCCACCAATGGAATTTCCGGAATTACCATGTCATTACCATATGAATGACAGAGTGCGTCTTTTGGTGGGAAAATATGACCTCCGCATTTAACTAATCTGTGCAGTAAACATACACTAGTGAACACTAGGCTATGAGAACATGTGCCCAAAGCGGTGGGCAACCCTATTCATGCCCGGGGAGTATTTGAAAGTTAGGTGCCTTGCGCAAAGGCACTTCAGTCATGACCTGCCCGGGGATCGAACCGTCCAGTCAACCGTCTGGTCAAGACCAGATTCAGACCACGGCTGCCCCCAAAAGTGATGCTCATCCAGCAGAAACAGTACAATCTGAAGTAGTTCTTCAAATCTATTGCCCAGCATTGGCTGCTAAATCTTACTAAACACTTGACATGGCATGTGATCCAATCTGACCATTCAAACCTGCAGTACTACCAAGTAGCTCAATCAAACATAATAGTAGTAAGAACAATGAAGCTAACTCGTGTACTTCATGTACTGTACTTACTGCATATTCAACTTCTCTGCCATCAGCTCTCATTTGTCTGTTAATTCCATAAACCCTAAAGGCCTGTATGTGACTCATGCGTACATAATGTGCATATTAAGTCATCATCTGCGCTCACTGGTTTGAGTACCGCAGGTGTCTGCCTGCATTCATAATTGGCCACCATTCCAGTTAAATTAGCCAAGTTCAAATTTCTATAACTTTCAGCATAACTTTTACTGATTTAATAATAAACCACCTGCCCTGAAGCAGCATCCACTTCTGCTGGACAATTACCACACTGGAATCAAAAGATCTGGCAACAAATGAATACATTTCTGCTTATCTATGTGATTCTCTTGAGAAAAGTCATATAAATGTGTGACCATCTGTCCATCTTTATACAGTGCTGGCTAAACACAACCATAAACTCTGAGCACAGCAACACTGCAGGGTGTAGAACTTTATATCAAATTAACATAGTCTGTGGCTTTTAAAACTTTTTAGGGTAGAGTGACACCCTGAGACAAACTATTTCTTTTTATGTCAGTCTGACTGCTTTAAAGGTTGTGAACACTTTAGAATTTTTTAGATTTCTACATAAATATGACCTAAAAATTCTTTTTTCAAAATGGGGGGAATTCCCCCCTTAAATGTGTCACATAAGGGGGATTTCTACATTTTTTTTTGGGGGGGGCTTAACTACAGGTCTTACCTTGTCCTTTATAGTCCAAGGATAAGAGGGGAGTGTATTTTTTTTGTAAGTATGTTAGCAAAGCCTGCACGATCGCCTATAAGGTGATGACAGAGCAGGCTCCCTCTTATCTACACTCGCTCCTAAAAGCTTATGTCCCTGCCCGGTCGCTGCGCTCCTCCACTGAACGTCGCTTTGCTTTGCCTAACATTCACACAAAGCAATCCAGACTGTTCTCCTCAGTAGTTCCCAGATGGTGGAACAAGCTGCCTACCACCACTAGAGCAGAGGTGTCCCTCACTGGGTTCAAGAAACTCCTAAAATCCAAGCTCTTCAAAGAGCACCTGCTCTAGTGATCCCAAATACTCCCCATGAGTACTGATATGCACTCAGCATTCGATATCCAAATGTTAATTCTAGTATACTAGTACTAGTAAATACTAGTACAACTCTAGTATTATTTTTTCGCATCTGTACTTTCCCACTATTGTAAGTCACTTTGGATAAAAGCGTCCGCTAAATGCGATGTAATGTAATGTAATGTAATGTAATGTAATGTAATGTTAGCATTGCCAAAATCATTCTCCCCCCAAGAAAATCCCATATGAAGAAGCTACAATAAATGTTTTAATGGTAACTTCTACACACCTAGACACCAAAATCAGTTTCATGTTTATCAGGCCTTATAGTATAAAGATAAAAGGGGAGTGTAATTTCGGCCAGTATGTTAGCATTGCCGAAATCATTCCACCACCCCCAACCCCCCCGAAAATCCTCTATGAAGAAGCTACAATAAAATGTTTTTGAGGGTAACATCTACACAGCTAGTCATTTGACATATGTGGGGTTTTACTTAAACACAAACATAATCCTGTGTGGAGCCTACAGGTAAATCAATTAATACTAACAGCAGAGACAAACAGGACACAATGTTGTTTTGAACTTGTCAGCCAGCACCACGTCAAAAACTTGCAAGAAGCAGCTTATTTTTCATGCAATTACACCAAAATATGCACCATTATCTCCACTGATTTTATTAAACTAGGGATTTGAGCATTTAATCTAAGATATTTGACCAACCAAAGCTTAAACTTTGTCTCTAAATATGAACTGTGATTATTCAGGTTGTTGTTTTGGCAGTGCAGGTCTCTCTGCTCAGGTTGTCACTATAATACAATGGTATATATGGTCTGTAACCCAACTCACAGTAAATCTGCCAGTGTTAAATCAACACTATTAGAGTTAAATGGGAGTGTTACATTTTGACACCCTCAGTGTTAATTTAACTCTGATGGTGTTGATTTAACACCAACATATTTACTGTGTAAGCACACTTGATTGTTTATAACTCAGCTCTGGGTCAGACAACATTAAAATAGTGTACAGTGTCATTATTTCTTCTGAAAAGATGTGAATCACTGAATTTAGACCAATAACGAGATGTTAGGAGCTGTAGCAGAATATTGGTTGTGTCTTTTGTTTTAACAACGTTCTAATAATATGGATTTATTAGGACTTCCGTTTATTAAATATAACACAGCTAGTGCTTTATTATATGTTCTGTTGTTTTCTGTGAAAGTAATGACAATAAAAAGTTATTTAAATACAGAAACAACAGAAACAGTGAGTGCGATGTGTTCTGCTTACACTGCTGTGAGATGCGCGTACAAGCGAGTCGGATTCTGGCGGGGAGTCAGAATTCGGCACAACACTGGTGCTATTTTCTGAGCGGGTTCAATTTCAGATGATGGAGATTTGCGTTTTCCCAGTTCTTATCAGTGACTGTGTTGGTTCTGAACGTTGACTGAGAGAAACGCCTCTAAAACAGAAGGTTCTTGTAGCTCTGTGAAAAGAGGAGGAGTGAGCGTGCTGAGTCCAGTGTCCAGTACGGAAGTCGGTTCGCCCGACCATCAGTCCGTCTCACAATGCAAACCGAGCTAATGTTTTGCTGAACATTTTCGCTGTAATTGTGTGCGGGAATTTCCCGCATTTTTAAGGCTAAAATTGCAGGAATTGAAGAAATAGTGCGCAATTCCCACAATCCCACACTGAAATTCAGGCCTTGTGCACCTATTTCACACAAGTCCTAAAAGTAAGAACCAAGTTAAACAAAAATATTATATTTATTGAGGAAAATGATCCAATCTGACATGAGAGGCAAAAGTATGTGAACCTCTAGGATTAGCAGTTAATTTGAAGGTGAAATTAGAGTCAAATGTTTTCAATCAATGGAATGACAATCAGGTGTGAGTGGGCACCTGTTTTATTTAAAGAACAGGAATCTATCAAAGTCTGCACTTCACAACACGTGTTTGTGGACGTGTATCAGGGCATGAACAAAGGAGATTTCTGAGGAGCTCAGAAAAAGAGTTGTTGATGCTTATCAGGCTGAAGGGTGAAGGGTGGTAGCGTCTCAGAAGTCACTAACTACATTGGATGTTATAGAGCTGCCATAGTGAAGGTGTGCTGAGAATGATTCCAAACTGCATAAACGCTGGTTTATACTTTAACCCATTCGTGCAGTGAAACACACACACTAGTGAACACACACGGCTGTGAGAATTTGTGCCCGAAGTGGTGGGCAGCCCTTATCCACCGGCGCCCGGGGAGCAGTTAGGGGGTTAGGTGTCTTGCTCAAGGGCACTTCAGTCAAGTCCTGTCTGGGGATCAAACTGGCGACCATCTGGTCACAAGACCAGATTCTGACCACTAGGCCATGATTGCCCCCAGAACTTCTTGTAATGCCAATGCGAGACATTGATGATAAAATGCATTTTAAATATTTTGTGGTCCTTCATGGAGAAGTCATGAATATGTCCATACCTCCTTATTTTCACTTAAACAGACTATTTCTGTCTCTTTTCAGATTTGTCAGTTTCCGGCTTGCTGCTCCTCCGCATATTTAGAGAAATTCTGAGGTGATTGCAGATGCATGGAGCGTTCACAATGAGTGACGTCATTGTAGACTTGCAGACGGTTGCGACGTGTCAAGTATAAACCAGCCTTAGCAGTGGTGCTCCTATGGGCCACTGATTCCAGAAGGGAACAATGACTCTGGCAGGTGGAACAGAGCAATTGACACACCACAATGGACCAGTTAACCTCTATAATGAACACAGGAGCAATGAGGAAAGTGACAGGGATCACCATTAAGTGAACACTCCAAGCCAGGGGTGGTTACTCCTACTATGTAGGTGGTCCTATTATTCTTTTATGACTGTGTAGTAGTATTAGTTACATAATGGACTCTTAATGATGTGATCCAACATTGATCCTTTTAGCCAAAGATCTGATGTTTGTTGAGATTTGATTGGATCAGTACTATATGAAATGTTATGAAATCCCTCCCAAATGAAGGACTTTAATGTAAAGCTAAGCACACAAGCAAGACAGACACTGCCTACAGTTTGGGAGCGTACTGTGAGGAACTGTGCAGATAATGTTGGAACAGGTGTAAAAAATATGCAAGCATTTTGCGTTGATGCATCAATACAGACCAATGGATTGTTCCATCTGTAATTGACTAACTGACAGTGGTTTCCCTGGCAACAGAAACAACACTGAACACTGTGACTCCTAAAAACTTCTCCAGCAGGAAAGTGTACCTTGTTTTAACTGTCACTTGGTTACAAAGTGGCTAAAAGGCCCACAAAAGCAAACAAAGTAAAGAATAGATGTTAATGGATGTTAATATCTTCAA
>BRDA01000489.1:27163-28730 GCA_036984385.1 Crenuchus spilurus
AATGGATTCTGGTGGGGAGCCTGAGGAGAGGATGAGCAGCATGACCATGTGACTAAATCTCTCCATCTTCCTCTCACTCTCTCTCTTAATAATGCCACCTGCCTCGACCGCACCTCAGTGAACATGCACACACACACATACGTGCACCCACCAACAGACAACACTGGACATCAGGTCTCATACATATTTATAGACAAAGCCCACTTATCAAAACCACATCACCATGAGCTGCTCCAGCCTTGCGTCTGTTCTCTGAGCAGGGGTAATCTCAGGACATGGGTCCATCTGAGCTTTAAGCGGACCTATCCAGGCTATCGAAAGGTCAGCTGAGGTTAAGAGAGATACGTTTGATTCCAAAGTCCAGGAATCAATGACACAATAAGCTGAGCAGGGACCATTGTGAGCTTAAGCACCCAATATTCAGTGTTTGATGACAGGCATTACAATTAGCCTACCGCATTAGAACAGCGGAAGTGAATAATAATCAAAGTTTCAAGGAAAGCAAGAACACAACTGACCTATCTATGCTCTGGATTTGTTTTCATTATAACACTGTCGCTAATGTTGGACAGGTTTTACAGAATGATGGCAATTATCTTGCTCAAATTAATGAGACACAGTAACATTACTATGGTACATAACCTGATGGTAGTTATTTAAGATAAACACAATTATTTAAGCTGACCACAGTCATTGTACTATTATGTTTGGTAATGTAACCCCCCCTTTCCCCACAAAAACTTGGTATTATTCAACCCGCTTGGCTCCACCAAGCAGCAGCGCTCACCGTTTGCAGGTTGCCAGGTTCGTGGTTTTAACGCCAAATTGGGCTTGTTTGAAAATCCAGTCGCAGGTGAAAATTCAAGCATGGCAGGCTGCGTTTTTTTGGGCTACTTTTAAAATTACCGCAGCAGCCAAAAAACAACAAGAAAAGTAGGTGTTGGAAGATTAAATGCAATAACAGAAATGAGGAGAACATAATGACATAAGGAAGTACAGCCTGAAAAGGAGAGAGACAGAGAGACAGAGAGAGAGACAGAGCGAGAGAGAGAGAGAGAGAGATTTCCTTTTTTTTGCTAATTATGTTACTATTAAATGTTCTTGACTGTGATATAAAACTGCTATAAAAGAATTAATAAACACTAATGTTATCATATTATTAATGACTGATAAAAAATCCCTTATAAACAAAATACTAAGTCGTACACTCATAGTTGGACAGTGTGCAAACTTCGTTTACCGTTTTGTTGATACTCACATGCTGAATCATAAAACAAATATTCCCTAAAAAATAGTCAGTAATTATTATACTATTGTAATCACAAATAATTAAGAAAATATCGTCAAAATATAGTGTCAGTTCTTGTAAATTATCATTGTATTAATCGTTTTTTTTCCTTTAGAGAGAGAGAGAGAGAGAGCGAGACAGAGAGAGAGACAGAGAGACAGAGAGAGGAAAAGTCCGACATGAAGGAATACAGTAATACAAGAGGAGTAAAGACAATAACGTAAATTAGAAGGTTGTGGATGAAAAGAACAACAAAAAACCGACGACGCCATTAAAATT
>BRDA01000489.1:28740-42742 GCA_036984385.1 Crenuchus spilurus
TAGAAAAGTAAATGATTTAATAAATAAATAAATAGGCAGACAGCTCAACCCCCCCAATGTTGAACCCGAAGTTACGCCCTTGTGCTGAAGTAAACATTAGGGATGCACCAAATATTTGGCAACCAAAATGAAGTGAAAAGTGATTATTTATACTGAACAATAACGTTTTTAATGACAGTTACCTTTCTCTCGTTCCCAGTCGTAAACATGCTCTGTTGAGACTCCCTGTGCAAAAGTAAGTTAAACACAGTGAGTCACACCAGAGCATATCTATGGTCAGGAACTAGAAAAACTAAGCTTACTACTGTAGTTTAATTCCCTCTATAACTCGTTATTGTACCACAGTGAGTCTTTTAAATGCATTTGTAGCATGAAAGTAACCTTTATCACTGTTTTGAGATTGCTGAATTGTGTCACAAAATGCACTCCTGTATACTTTAGTCTCTCAAAGCATACAGTAGCAGTCAAACGCTGCCTAAGCACCTTCTGGACATTCAGTGTTTTTTCATGATTTAAAAATGTTCTGCATTGTAGATTAATACTAAAGTCATCCAAACTATGAATAAATACACATGTAATTATTTAATAAACAAAACAGTTAAAAAAACAGAATATGTTTTATATTTGACATTCTTCACAGTAGGCACCTCTTGCTTAGATGCAGCTTTCTTGTCATTTTCTCAGTCAGCTTTATGAGGTAGTCACCTGGAATGGCTTTCAGTTAACAGCTGTGACTTGTCAAGAGGTCATGACTTGCATTTATTGTCTCTTAATGTGTTTAAGACATCAGTTGTGTGTCTACTTTGAAGAATCTAAAACATGTTTTAGTTTGTTTAACACTTTTAAGTTTACTACATGATTCCTTATGTGTTCCTTCATAGTCTGGATGACTTCAGTATTAATTTACGATGTAGGAAAAAAATGTAAACATTGAATAGGAAAGTGTGTCCAAACCTTTGACTGGTACTGTATTCAAAACTCACAGTGAGAGCTATAGTGAGTCTAAAATATACCATTTCTTTGGCTGAAATCTCCACAGACTTTCAACTGTAGCAGATCTGTAGGTAGATAATGTCTGATATGGATTAACATTCAATAAAACAAATTTTTTTTACAATGAATAGCAGCCAATAATACAGATCATTAAATGCAAATAACAATGTAATGTAAGATTAATCTTACATTATGACCATCTGCAGCCATTAAAAAGAGTCACAGAATAGCCAGCAGAGCATGCTAGTCAGAAGAAGTTAAATTATCTGTATAGACTAAAATTTTCCACAATTTCAATATGAGGCTTTTTTATTGTTTATTTTCAAACAATATACAATTTTGAAGCAGGAGTTAATAAAGGCCATAAGTCAGTGGTGTTAAGATTATTTCAAAGCTCTAGACTGCTGTCCATGAAGAGATGGAGAAGGTGTTGGTGTGGTTGATGGAGAATGCCGTGTTAAAGTTAAGTCTGATCTTCAAGGTAAATACACTTAATAAAACCAGTTTATTTCTATATATTCTCTTTTATTATGTACACATAATTTTTTTATTTATAAAGTACATTTTTCTTCATTTAAAAACATGTAACATAATCAGTGTTGTTTTTTTGGGGGGCTGGAATAGATTACTAGCATTTTAATTCATTTTAATGGGGAAATGTAATTTAATATATGAGCAAATTGAGTTACGAGCTCAGTCACAGAACTGATTAAACTCGTAAGTCAAGGACTAAATTACTATTCAAACATTATCAACACAAAGCAAAAAACAATCTTGAAATTTGTTATTTTACAGGTAATGAACATAAATATGAGTGAAATTTTTGTAATAAAAAATAAATGAATAAATAACTTTTTTCACATATTCAAAGATGCACTAGTATTTACTGTTAATATTTTAATATTACTAACAATCTAAAGAGCAGCAAAATCTGAACATGCATATCACAACACACACACTTCCACCACAAAAAGAAAACGGCCAGCATAAAACACTCACCGGACAACATCACGAGAGGACAAGCTGCTAATTCTGTTATGACCAAATCTAGAGTCAGACTATAACAAAGACTGAAAGTGGACTCTCGCTCTCTCACACACTCACTCACTTTCTGAATCCAGAGCAAACACTACACACCATTTAAAACTGAAAACCTGTTTAGGGTTAGATTTTTAAGAAGGTTCAAGGACAATGGTAGGTATAACAAACAATACAAATTCAGTTTAAGCCTTAAGGGGCCACTCAATCCTTTTGTTTGGTGATGTTTGTCTGGTTTGTCTGCTGCACAGTGAACCATCTCTTAACTGTTCTTGATTTCATATCATTATCATTAAGCTCCAAAGACACAGTGGTTACATGTAGTGCACTCTGCTGACCATCTCACCTCATGTTTGCAGCCTTTTCCTACGCTTGTGTTTTTGTCTTCTCATTATGTTCTGCCACTCCTCTATCTGTGCTTGAACACAGCCCAGTGGCATTACGCTCCGGGTTTTCTTTTAATGGGGTCTCTGAAACACTCTCTCCATATAGCTATTCTGGCTGTAAAATAAACAAAATGCCACTCATGCCCACATTTTCAGGACTTACAAACTACTCAGAAACAAAACTTCCATTAGTTTTACAAACTTTAGACAAAACAAAGCTTTCACAATGAGTGCCAGGTTGACCTGGGCATGTGCCCTTCCAAGACAAATTGGAAGGGAGGAGCCTAAGCTTGCCTCCTCCTAATAATTCAGTCGTTTTTTTATACTCGCAAGCACCCCCTTGTGGACAATCATAGGCATGCACACATTGTATCAGAGCAGAGGCACATGTGAGGAATATTACGACCTTAACAATTGTGAATCTCTAACTATAATCTCACAGACAAGCTCATCGTTTAGAACATACAGTACTGTGAACTAAGTTTTAGACACCTTTCCATTTCAAAAGGTGTTTAGTTACTCAGAAAATCACTAAAATTAGCATAAATACCAACTATAACAAGTTTAGGTTTTGTTGTTGTTTTAACTCTTTCCAAGCCCTCTATTAGTGACAGTCTAGTGTTACTATTTAACTTAATAGCTAGTTTTAATTGTTCTTTAATATTTTGATATTTTTAATAGATATTATTATTATTATTATTATTATTATTATTATTATTATATGTTTGGGCAGCACAGTGGCTTGGTGGTTAGCACACTTGCACACTCTAGCAGATGTTTTATAGCCTAACACACCTCTACTGATTGATTGAGATGGCGCAATCACATTGTCTTAAGTTCAACACCTTCTTCACAAAGATATAGTGATTTAAAAGTGATCTACCACATGGTTGAGCAGAATGTGTTACTTTTGCACAGTCAAATACCTCAATGCCTTGCAAACAAACTGGTTATATTCAGAGTGGAGAGGTTTGCCTGGGCCTCCCTGTGGGTGTATTGCATGTACACTTGTATCCAGCACTGGGGGACTGAATGCATGAACGTATGTTTGCATGCTGTGTGTATAGTCCTCAAATCCCCGGTGCTAAATTACCTACAGAACTGAACATCTTCAGTGTTCATCAAGTTCAGCTGCACATACTGTAAATGAACACTGTAAGGCTTAATTCAGCACTGGGAATTTTGCTGTGGATGTTCTTGTAGTGTCCTCAGAGAGGGACTCTCTTGTGTATATTAAGTAATGTGGGCCAGTTGACAGATTCATCTAAAGTTCAGTGCACTCCACTGCTTCATCAAGCAAACCTCAGCCTACTTCTCTCTCTTTCTCATTCTCTCAAAATGTGCACATTATATCATAGGGCTGGAAAACCTAGTAATGAATTCACTCTAAAAGATACAGACTAGTCATCAACACTGATCATTATGATGCTGCAATACAGCCAGTCTCCAAATCTCAAGATCATAGCCATCAGCATTCATTATGACATACTGATTAACTGAGGTGTTGTGAAGACATTACAAAGACTTATGTACATATAATTTAATTAGCCACCCTTACAGAAGAAGACCGGGGGAACCCGAGTGCCTCAGCAGACTAAGGTGCTGTTTCCCGATCATACTACTTACCTCGGCAACCAGGGCCCCAGAGAGCAAAATTAGACTTAGTATTGTGCTGTCCTCCGAGCGCTTGGTTGCCCTGCGGCAATGTATCAGCAGCAGTTTGAAAAAAACTGGAGCTTTTTTTCACAATGCATCAGAGGAAGCACCCTCCTAGAGTCAGAGACATTGCAAGTAAAATGGGGAGTGAGAAATGAGTCAGTGAGTGGGTGGTTCAAATGGCAACTAAATGATATTTGTTAGAAAATTGTGGTAGATGAATGCAAAAAAAAAAAAAAAAAAAACACCACAAAATAGGAAGACAGTGCTTATTGTCATTATTCCTATATCTTCCATATTTTATAAATTGCCTGTCTACTCTGTGAAGAACCTCAACTTTCATTTCATTTCAATTACCTCCCTGTGTTTGTTATGCAGTAATGACTTGCTCCAGTTGTTACAGCTTAGTTGCCCAACAGCATCACGGTGTTAAGATTGATTATCTTAATGACTTTCAAATATGTTCAGAATACTGCCATCAGCATCAATGAAGGGCAGACTGTAGAACTCTGTAGTAAAAATGCTGCAGTACTGTAGAAAATAGCCTGCAGTACTGCAAATTAGCTGAATTGCAGTACTGAACCGTATATGGCTAGCCTCTTGAACATGGCATTGGTGCCATGACAACGACCTGATGCTTAACACCCAGAAAACCAAGGAGATCATCATGGACTTCAGGAAGACTAAAAGCCAGGCTCACTCCCTCATCTACATTAGCAGAGCTGTAGTACAGTACGTGTCTAAGTTCCTTGGTATCTCCAGTGATCTCACCTGGTCTGTGAACTCCATCCTGGTCAAAAAGGCACAACAACAAATTTACTTCCTTCGGAGCCTTAAGAAAGCTCACCTGTGTCCTAAGATCCTCATGAACCTGCACCGCTTTATCATTGAGAGTATACTCACCAACTGCATCTCTGTGTGGTAAGGCAAATGCTACACAGCAAACTGCAAATCACTTGAACGGGTGGTGATAACTGCCCAACACATCACAAGAACCCAGTTACCCACCATTCAGGACATTTATCAGAAACACAGAAATATGAGAAATATAATCAAGGACATCTCATCCAAACCATGGACTTTTCACCCTTCTCCCATCTGGCAGATGTTACAGTAGCCTCCACTCAAGCACTAGCAGGCTCAGGAAGAGCTTCTTCCCGCAGGCTGTGACCCAACTGACCTCTGCACCACCACTTTAACTCAAACTATATCATTGCACTGCCAGTTAACTGCATCCTTGCCCCTCTACAGTGTTCATATACTTTAGACCTGCTATCTCACATGTGTACTCTCTTAATAATGTATAAATTATTTATTTGCATTAGGTATATTCAAATTTCTACAACTGTACCACCTCAATGATTACTTACTGCACTTTATGTAAATAACACTGTACATTGCACTTCTTGTTAGATGCTAACTGCATTTCATTGGCTCTGTACCTGTATTCTGCACAAAAACAATAAAGTTTAATCTGCCCAGTGCAGTAACCTAAGAGGTGTGGCAAACGTCATCAGTCAGGGGCAATAGCACCCTAATGTGGCAGCCACCACAGAGACATCACTGTCTAGAAATGCGCAATGTGAGTGGTTTACTCTACATTTGAGCCTGGTATGGAGTGGCTGAAGCTTGGTCTGTTGCTGAACTTTGAAAATCAAATGTATGGGATCTGTCCCTTTTTGCTGCCACCTCTTCTGAGAAAATGTTGGAACATTTCTGTGATTTGATTGCATTCAGCCACACTCCGCTCAGGTAGTGATGCTGAATTAATTCTGGATCATAGATGTCACTCCAACTCATCCCACAGGTACTGAACTGAGCTGGACCACTCAGCTCTACAGCCCTGGGGACTATATCTTTGTACTACTCTAGATGGTGATTGGCATTGGCACTGACCTCAGGCTCATGTGCAGCTTCTGTAGAGCATCCTCTTCTATGACTCATACTATTCTATGGGGATTGTACAAGCCCATGTCAGGGTACACCTCAAAGTACATACATTTAAAAAGAAGAGGTGTCTGGATTCTTATGGACTGCATAAATATTAGTCTGTTTGGAAAATTTAATTTCGGAGTGCTATTACTACATTGTTAGTAGAAAGTCCAGTCACATGGTATGTAATGTGCCTGGTGTCGCACGTCTTCTGCGGATGAAAGTGGAGTTCCAGAGGAAGAAAGTTGAGGGGAACATGTATTTCCTTTGAAGTGATAAATAACAGACTTAAATTGAAGACTGTACTTCTGACTCATTATGCCTCAGAGAGTTTGCCACATGCTTTAATGACAACTTGGAAAGGTAATGTCTGCCTTGTTTTAATTGTTTTAAAGCCAAAACTAATTTAAGTCCTTTTATTAAGCAGGGAGTTTTTTTTAAAGGATGAGAAAGTGATGCAATGCTCATTTGCAGTAGGGTGAACCCACGCAGCTTGCCTGTCTTTGAATTCTTCATTAATTAAAAGAGTTAGATCAAGTATAATCTCTCCCTTAGGAGAAGAGATTAAAGCAGCCTGGGCGTCTGATCATGGCACCACTGACTGCGGCTCACTGACCGTAAGGGCCTTAGACCTCAGATAGGTCTCCATTCAGGAGGAAATGCACTCATGATGACTGATCATTGGCAACAGCTCTGTCTGGGCTCAAACACGGAGTGTGTTCTTAAAGGAATATGTTTACCTGAAATAGACCTGTGCTGCTGCTCTTCATTGTAAATAGCCTATAAAGTGGAACCTCAATTTTAATCATTAATCTGTTCCAAAGTGCCTGATGATAACCAAATTAAACGATAAATGAACATTATTCCCATAAGAAATAATGTACATCCAGTCCATTCCAGACACTCCAAAATATTAACAAAAGTACATTTTATATAGAATAACTATAGTTTTACATACAGAACACAATGAGAAATAAATACAAAAGACTAATGAAATGGATAAATGAACATTTAACATCACTCTTACAGGTTTACGCGCCGTTTTAAAGAGTGCCGGTGTGGTCCAGCCAGCAGCCTTTGTTTTGTGCACCTGTTCTCAGGGTTCTCGGCCGCTGTTTGTTCCAACATCCATTTTCAAGTGGTAGTGCTGTGCGGCATCGCTTTAGTGTGATGTTTTTTAGCTTGTTTATAGCTCTTTAGTTTCTGTCTGAACAAAGTCTGAATGAATGACAAATGTGTAGGTGAGTGATGAACGCGTGGGCGGATGCTTTGTTTTTGCAAATTTAGCAGTGAGTCACATGGTCACGCTGATGGCAGATGAACAATAATTGAGACAAAATTTCCCTGAAGAAAGTTGATGATAACCAAACTGTACAATAACCAGGCCAAACAATAAATGAGGTTGCAGTATATACTGTACAAACATGACTAGGCTTAACCTTCTGGAGTCTGAGGGTTTTTCAGACATTCTGATGTAGTCTGACATGGCTTGACTTTTTACTCTTTTTTTGTCTAAAATATTTTTCTACAAAGTGTTACACAGGCTTTTGTTCAGCACAGTAAGGGTGTCATAAATCTATATTTTGATTAAACCTGCTTATTTATGCTCCTCTTACAAGAATCTAAAAATATATTTTGATTCAAGCTATATATATATTTGAAAAGTAGACCCTTTAAAGTTTCTGGAGTATTTGCGTTTTTGCAAAATTTTGTAAATATGCCACCAGCAGGAGCGCCAACTCCTGAAAGTGTCTTAACATGCTCAGGTGTTTGGTGTTTTGAAATGATATGAACCACTTGGATTGGTAAGAGTATCATAAATGCAGGAGTTCAAAAATGATTAAAATAAATACAGCAAATGAGATACCTAAAAAATACATGGTAGACCACCAATCAGACCTGGTATACCTTTCATCTTTGATATAATTTGCAGATTTTAATGAAACATACTACAGCTGTCTCTATCTACTGAGTCTGTATAGCTGTCAAGAAGCCATCACTGATAAAAGGAGAACACTGAAACTGGACATGCTTGGAATTAGTTGAATCACTTGAAGCAGAAAATAAAACTTCTACCAACTGTGACTATAAGATGGATAGATTTTCTTTTGAAAAGTCTCTTAAAAAGAAAAAAAAGTTTAAATAAAAGTAAAGGTTGCACACATGAATACAGAAAGATGTTAAATGTAGCTGTTGTGGCTCAATCATTTCTTATTAAATACTGTGTCTGCTTTTTTTCTCCTGATATTGAAAATGAATATTGTGTACTTAATTGATGTTTTGACTGGAAATGCAATAAAAGGGTGATCTCTGACTTTTGCTGTGCTGTATTTTCATAATTATACAACTCAAAGTCTCTGAATAAATAACCAACAACCTAATACATAAGACAAGGTTAAGTCAATATGTCTGTTTGAAACGGATCTAGACTGGAAACCATGACTGCAATTTTAGTAAGATAATATGTGTGTTGTGTAAACAGTAGAATGATGTGCTTTACCAAAAAGCTCTATCTTGGTCTCAACTGTCCACAAGATGTTTTCCCAGAAGGATTTTGGCTTCCTTACATACATTTTGGCAAACTGCAGTCTAGCTTTTTATGTCTCTGTGTCAGCAGTGGGGTCCTCCTCGGTCTCCTGCCATAGTGTTTCATTTCATTCAAATGTTGACGGATAGTTCAAGCTGACACTGATGCACCCTGCGCCTGCAGGACAGCTTGAATTTCGTAGGAACTTGATTGGGGCTGCTTATCCACCATCCGGACTATCCTGCGTTGCAACCTTTTATCAATTTTTCTCTTCCGTCCACGTCCACGGCGATTAGCTACAGTGCCATGGGTTGTAAACTTCTTGATTATGTTGCGCACCGTGGACAAAGGAACATCAAGATCTCTGGAGATGGACTTGTAACCTTGAGATTGTTGAAATTTTTCCACAATTTTGGTTCTCAAGTCCTCAGACAGTTCTCTTCTCCTCTTTCTGTTCTCCATGCTTAATGTGGCACACAGACACAATGCAAAGATTGAGTCAACTTCTCCCCTTTTTATCTGGTTTCAGGTGTTTTTTAAATTGCCCACACCTGTTACTTATCACAGGTGAGTGTGAATAAGCATCACATGCTTGAAACAAAGTTATAAATACATGTAAAACTGATTAATCTGTGTCAGCCGGCCAATATACAGTATATTATGTTATATTATTATTATAATATTATTATTATTATTATTATTATTATTATATAATATATTATATTTAATATGCTAAATAATGTGTTTATATGGGTTTTTTAAAACATAAACGAGACGACGACGGCGCTCGTGTAGGCTGGCCTTTAAGGAGAGGGAGACCGACGGTGCTCGTGTAGACTGGAGGCTAAGGAGGACAGGAGGATGGGCGTACGTGTATGGCATGGTTACACTTATATGAAAAGTAAAAGTAAAATTTATCTAACTTTCTTGTTCACTACCTTTTGCTGTCTTTGCGTCAAAGGTAATGACTGACCTCTTCTTCTACGCTAGCATCTAGGGGATGCTACGACCGCAGCACCCCTAGCGGTTGGCATACTTGAACTAATTTAGGCTACTCGTTACTTGGAATTTTACTTGTTACCTGGAACAAAAATATTCCAAGACCTCGACTCGTTACCTGGAATACTCGTTAGTAGGGATGCTCGTAAGTAGGGTTACCACTGTATATATATATATATATATATATATATATATATATATAAATAACTGGACTGACCTCAATCTGCTACTGGTATAATAAAACTCATACCTTATGACCTATTTCAAAAGCAGAACAATTAGTATGTCACCCACTACTAAGACATGCATGACAATACAGGGGTTATGCTTCAGTCTATTGTGATCCTGTAAAAAGATATATTAGGATTTGGTAAAATTTTAGGAAAAATTTGGACTTTACAGCACTTCTACCAAGTAGTCATGGTTTAAGCAAACACATGCTTAACAATGAATGAACAATGAACCATTGTCTGTCACCAATCTCTGTATTTTGACAATGAGGAGGCAGGACTATAGATGAGGTCTACCTCTAATGCCATACACTTGGGGCTGATTAGTAGTGGAGCTCCACGAGCATGAAAATGCTGAGATACCCAGGAGAGACACTGAAGCAGACATGCCTGAGCTGACACTGAGAGTACAGAACACTGGGCTTAAAGTTCTATGGACTGGAACAAGGTCTCTTTTAAGGAATAAATATGAGTAGTACAGCTTGCTTATACACATTTTTGTTAAGTTTACGTTTGGTTGGTCACTCTGTTGTTTTGATACACTGCGCAAATACTGCACTTTGGCTTGCTCAAACTATCATCTGTATGTTGTCTCTAGGCTAAGGTAAGTGACAGGTCATCATAGCCACACCCTGTTCCCCGAGCAGCTGTATATAAACTATTAATTAAAATTGCAAACTGTTTTTTATTTATTTATTTTTGCCATTCTTATCCACTTCCCAATGTACAATGTAGTAGTAGCCAATTAGCCCATCATATCCATTAGGACTCTCCCCATCACTTTGCACTATCTCTGACTCTAGGAAGGTGAAGTCCAGCACAAGCCCAATTAATTAGCATTGTCATCTTGGAATATGCCCGTGCCATCAGGGAAGAAAAAAACCATTGATGGAATAACCTGGACATTCAGAATATTCAGGTAGTCCGCTGACCTCATTCTTTAGACACATAAAAATACTGAACCTTGACCTGACCAACTGCAGCAACCCCAGATCATAGCAGTGTCCTCACAGGCTTGTATGGTAAGCTCTAGGCATGATGGGTGCATCACTTCAGCCACCTCTCTTCTTACCCTGCTCATTCTGGAGAAGAGCATATCTGGACTCATTAGACCATATGACCTTCCTCCATTGCTCCAGACTCCAGTCTTTTTGCTCTCTATTGAACTGAAGCTGAAATTGCCTGTTAGCCTCACTGATAAATGGCTACACAGCTGTTTAGTCCCAATCCCTTGAATTCTCTTCACAATGTGCATGCGGAAATGTGCTTACTTTCACTATTAAACATATCTACTGTTGTTTTTTCTATGCTTTAATTTCACCAAACGTAGATCACGATCATTCAAGATTTTTTATGACCACATTCCTTTCTCGAGGATGGTTTCCCCACTGTCCTTCTGCTTTTTAATAATGTGTTGGACATTTCTTAACCTCATTTCAGTAATTTCAGCATCTTCTTAGATATTTCCCACAACCAGAGGATGCATCTTTCAACATGTTACTACTCACTCAGCTACTCACTGGTTAAATAACAATTTGGTTAGTTAAATCCAGGTGGTTTTAATCCCCCTAAACTCTGAACTCTGGTTTGAAGTAATGACTAGATTTAGAATTCATTGCTTCTATGACTGAGACATATCTGTATTATATTTTTCTCAGTGTACTGAATAGGCAGTCTATTTCTGTGTATGCTAAATTGAGGTCTATGCGACTGTTTCCTTCAAGGCAACAGTCAGAAATTCAGTTTGAGGGGTGACTGCTTACAATCGCAGTAGGCTCACAAAGTCGAGCTTGCCATTGCTATACAAAGCCTGAGACATTTTATATCAGCTTTTGCAAAAGAACCTACTAAAATGCAGGCAGAAGTATAAAAAACCCACTCGATTGCCTCTGGGAAAAGAGTTTTCATTCAAAGCACCCGTTGATACTTTAAAAGTAATAGTCTGGCTCCAAAATCAAAATCACACAATTTTCTATTTAGACCAGATGAAGGCAATCAGCCAAGAGTTATGTGGTTTCCAAAGTTTGCTTCTTTAAATTTGAAATGGGGCCACAAGGCTAATGTAGCTAACATGTCTCTCTCCCATCTCTCCAGAACATTTACAACAAGCACTGCATCTGGAAAGCTCTCAGTATTGTGAAAGATCCATCACATCCATCACATGGTCTGTTCACCCTGCTGCCTTCTGGATGAAGATACCACAGCATTTGGACCTTCACTACTAGACTGTCCAACAGTGTCATCCCTGTTGTCAGACTCATTAACACACACAGACTTAGTCTCAGGGACTAAAGATCACTATATTATGTATATACTAAATATACTAAATATCTCTCTATATAGCAAATTTGCACAATTGCACCTAACACTCACTGCAGGATGGAATCTTACTAATAGGGATGCACCGATACCGATACTAGCATCGGGTATCTGTCCGATACCACGTGCGTGTACTTGTACTCGTATTCATATAAGTGCTCCAATACTACAGGATCCGATACCAGCGTGATGGGAGCTTCGTTTCCTTCTAACAGATAGTATTAGTTTAAAATTAAATAATAAAATAAAAAAAATAAATAAATAAAAAAAGACGACGACTACGTACGGCAGCCGAGCTGAACAAGCCACTTCACGGCAGCGTGACTTTAACCAGCCCGGTAGTAGAGAAGGAGCAGCTATGTCCGCGGTGTGGAGGTATTTCCAAGTGAATGAACGAGACGAAAACTAAATAAAAACTAATATTTTAAAACGAAAACTATGACTAAAAGTATTAGACTTTTAGTCGACGAATAAAAACGAAACGAAAATGTCACAGAATGACTAAAATAATGTTTTTGTATAATGTTATATATAATGTTATATATATATATGTTTTATATATATATAATTTTGTAAATATTAGAATTTTTTTATACTGAATAATTTTGGCTCAAATTGTGTTCAGTTAAGAAAATACTGATACACATGATATTCACAATATTATGCTTTGCCTCAAAAAAGTAAATTTTTAATCAAGAGTTTACATGCAGGTTTTGATTCACTTTGTGTTATAATCTTCAACCTTTTAGACTCTTTCCCTCAAACATAAATGTGTAGCATAAGGCCCATCACTGCTTACAGTACCACAGTATATCACAATACATTGAACCTCTGTATACATCTCACCAGGTTCTGGTAAATACACAGCCTTGGCATATACCTCAGAAACACTGATTGACTTCAATAGTACAGCAGAGAAGCGTCTATATATAATAGTACATCAGCAAATCAGCCAATTTCTTAATCAAAAAAACACAATTATACATTTTCCACAAATTCCTGATACACTTTCCAACACCTGTGGCCGTGCATTTGCAGAATTGTTTTATATATATGACTATCCATTATCCATATGAAAATCTGGTCCTATGCTGGCTGCATCTCACTTGCTGGTATGACACTGTGATTCATTGATGACTAATGCCATCCCTGCTATTCTTGGCTTTCCATAAGACTTTCATTTAGAGTCAGTGGGAGGAGAGGGTAACTGGTCTGGATGAAGATGAAGAAATGTAATTGCAGCACGAGTTTGTGGTAAATGGAAAACCCTATCTGTTACAAAAATGATCCATAGCTGATGCCATGGGAGGGACGAGCAAATGGGAAACAAATAGAGGGATATTTGTGTTTAAATTAAAGTAGGACACAACACTGCATGAGAGATGATCTACCCTAGGAACAAGTGAACTGCCTACTGCCCCTGCTGTTTCTTATCCTAAAATGGCGAGCTATTAAATGGTGATGCAGACCTAGCAACAGTGTATGGTATATACTTCAATCTTTAAAACAACATGAGTTGTCTCAATAAAGCATATATATATATATATATATGTGTGTGTGTGTGCTTGTTTTTGTGAAATGTCAGTACTTTCGTCAGAATACACACCAACGTCGTCAGGACGTGTGTAATTGTCAGTACCTAAAACCACGTCCTGACTACGATCCAGACGTAGTGGTAAATTATCGAGCGGTAAAATCCTATTCTTTGTCGTCCCCGTCATCCGTCAAGTGAACAAGGATCCCATCTAGTAGAGAGTACGTCACAACACAGGATGAAATTAAATTTGTGTTTATAGGGAGATAAACAAAGGGTAAACGAGCAGGGAGGGTACCGTAGTCGATACCTAGTAAAAACATTGTCTATCCCAAAAGGTAAATGGTGTTTGAGCACGACGTTAATGTAAAGAAGTAGAAGTAGGTCT
>BRDA01000489.1:50103-60950 GCA_036984385.1 Crenuchus spilurus
AGAGCACAGTTATATAGTATATTACAATGCACACAACATTATGGTGACATACCAGAGTTCAAAAGAGGACAAATTGTTGCTGCACGTCTTGCTGGCGCATCTGTGACCAAGACAGCAAGTCTTTGTGTCTAAATATTATTGAGCCACTTTGGGGTGTTTTGGAGGAGCGAGTCAGGAAACGGTTTCCTCCACCAGCATCACGTAGTGACCTGGCCACTATCCTGCAAGAAGAATGGCTTAAAATCCCTCTGACCACTGTGCAGGACTTGTATACGTCATTCCCAAGATGAACTGACGCTGTATTGGTCACAAAAGGAAGCCCTACACCTACTAATAAATTATTGTGGTCTAAAACCAGCTGTTTCAGTTTCATTGTCCAACCACTGTATATCAAATATTAGGATAAATGAATATAAGTTATGCATATGTATGTATATGTATATGTATCCTTGATTTAGTATCTTTGGTTACTAATAATCAGCCCAGGTATATAATAATAAATAAAAATCGGTCAACCCTCAATGTGTATGAGAGAGAAAATGAGAGCGAGCAAGACAGAAAGGGAAGATCATAAAGCACACACTGCATTCCAAAACAAACAGTTCATTTCAGATAGCACACAAGAATGCAAACAAATGAATCACTGAAATCTATATGTTTCAATAAATTACTTGAATTCCACTGAAGTTGGCAAGAGTATAAAAAACAGAGAAGAGTGGTATCTAAATCTTTCCTTCAGGCTCAATTCAAATTAGTCCTCAGCATACTAATACTTTAGAGCCTTGGGCCTGTTGGTAAGCAGAACATAATGGCTATGGCTGGTTTATGTTTCATTAAAACAGGCAGAAGGAGGAGGACAGTGGGTGTAAATACTAGAAAGCAATTTGCAAAGCTCCTCTCATTCAAGTTAAAACTGCAGAAGTGCAAGTGATAAAACTTCAAAAGCTGCACGGATTTCTGTCTTGTTTCTTTTTTTATTGCATGACAACATGAAAACATTCCAAAGTATAATAATGCATTGCACAGTGGAACCTTTGTGTTCATCATTAATCCATTCGAAAGTGCCTGATGATAACCAAAATTAACAATAACTGAAGCAATATTTCCCAATAAGAAATAATGTCAATCAAATTAATCTGTTCCAGACACTCAAATATTAACACAAATTAAATTTTATATAGAATAACTACAGTTTTACTTACATAAATCAATGAGAAATAAATACAAAAGACTAATGAAATAGATAATAACATTTAACATCACTCTTAAGGGTTTATGGTGCATTTTAGAGTGTGCCAGGGTGGTCCAGAACACCCGTTCTCAGGGATCTCAGCTGCTATTTTTTTTTTTATATATATAATTTTATTTCTAAGTTTTTGCCAATTTTTATCCGCTTCCGAATGTAGTAGTAGCCAATTAGCCAATCCCCTCTGTTAGGACTCTCCCCATCACTTTTGCAATGTCCCTGACTATAGGAGGGTGAAGACAAGCACAAGCTGACATTGCGATGTGAAAGTGATAGAGAGTGAGAGCGCCTTCTACCCACCCAGAGAAAGCACTGCCAATTTTTGCTTTCTTGGGCCCCGGCTGTTGAAGGCAAACAGCATGACCAGGAATCGAACTCGCGATCCTGTGGTCATAGTGTCAGCATCTTAGCCTGCTGAGCCACAGCCGCTATTTCTTTTCACACTAATTTTCAGGCGCTAGCCCTGCGTGCTATCGCTTTAGTGTGACGTGTTTTAGTTTTTTTGAGCGTTCTCAACAAGAAACAATGAGAAACAGAGCCAGAATGATTGACGAATAACTAATGAACGTCAGTGCCTAATTAATACATTTTTGGAAGTTTTGTTTTCACAAAATTAGTGGTGAGTCACATGGGCACACTGACGAAAACCAGGTGGGTGAACGACAACTGGTACAAAGCTGCTTCTTACCATAAATATAATACTTTGATTAACATCATTTAAAAAGGCAAAAGACTTTTTGCTTAATTTTACTTTTACTGACACTTTGCATATTAGAAAGTACTGAAAATGTGCTACTATGTTTCAACTGTTTTGATCATTTACAGCATGAAAAGGCTAATAAAAATTGACCAAAAGCAATCAACCATCCGTCAATTAGGCTGTAAATAATTTGGCCATGAACTACTACAGAAAATAATAATTTGCCCACTGCAAAACCTCTAAGCATTTAAAATTCTCCTACAGCTCTGTAGAGCTTCCTTACACTAACATAAATTTTTGATGGACAATTCTGCTTCTACTTCCTTTTAAGCAATGCCCTTGCTTTAAACTCTGAAACACAGACCCAAAAAGAAAAGAAACACCTCAGTTTTACTTCCTGTGAAGGCTTCACATTTAGAGATCATGTGAGCAAGCATGTGTATCTCCGGTGCTGAACGTCTTGAATGAATGTCTGACCCATTTGACAGTCTAAGGTGTTGCTTAGTAACTATGCACATTGGTCATAAGGAGGAAATGGAGCCATCACCACATACCAATGTGTTAATAATGAGTTTGAGAAGCACCCCCGGCATCATTAAAGCCACACCAATTCTATGTACTTTCCTCTTAAGACCTGTGATATGAACATCTCGGCATGGAAAGGCTTTAACCTTGCTGACACATGGGCTTACACAATGAAAACGCTTGTGGAAGGCAGGATATGTGGTCTCAGAAAGGAATGGTGAGCTTCAGGTCTTTATTCAAGGCTGTCTGACAAGTAAAACTTCAATTAAAATGAAAATGCAAATGTATACGATAACACCAGCACATCAGTGATATTGAAAGAGATGGATATTAAAGTTGGCTAATAGAAAGAATGGACGCAATAAAGTGATTTCTCCACAGACTCATAAAAGTGATTAAAAACTTATTTTATCAGAAAAGCTGAATATAAAGTATACTGTATTCTTAACCCTTAACATTCTGCTCAACCATTTGGTCAAGCACATTTGAGTCACTATATCTTCTTGAAAGAGGCATTGAACATAACACAATGTGATTGTGCCATCTCTACCAATCAGTAGAGGTATGCAAGGCTAAAAACCATCAGCTAAAGCTAAGAAAAGTAACATTTTCTTTTCTTGATACAAACAAGCAATGCTTCGTAGCCAACCCACAATGAATAAACTGAATCAAATGCTGAAAAACTATTACTGTTGTTGCACCAGCACACAGATGAATGTGGTGTTTAAAAAGTGAATAAAACTGTTGTAAAGTTTTTGTATTTGTAGTTTATATTTTGATTTTATATATATATAGTTTATATATATATATATATATATATATATATATATATATATATATATATATATATATATATATATATATATATATATAAGAAACACTGACTGATTTTATCACTGCCCCCACCCTACATATACCCTACCCCCAAAAAATAATCCAGTTATTTATTTATTGGTGATGGTATTAAAGGGTTAACAAAATCTTCTTACATTGTAACTCAAAAATAAAACTGTCAAACATCAATGTTTGCAAATGTCAGATGGGTTTTTTTCTAAATTATGAGCAAAATACTGGGGCAATGTGAGGTTAACAATGTGGCAAAAATATAATATTGCAATACTTCAAGAAAATTTCACAATGTATGACATATATGTTGTCAGATATCTGATTATTCAGAACTGAGAGAAAAGAACCAGTAGTGCTACACTGTACTATCAACTATGACACACTTAATACATTGATTTCTATTCAGTATTTGACATATTGCATTGCATTGAATCCAGCTAAACAGGACTGAACTTGCTCTCTTTATAATGAAATGTGCAGTTTAGTGTTTTCCAAGTACTGGTGATATATACATTCAGATAAATATGTTATAACATATATATGACATAATTAACACAATAACAATACATATTGTTATATTGTCCAACCTTAGCCATTAGTAATTACAACAAATATAGATATTTTCTTGACCAAATCTGTTTGGAGTTAACTAAATTGTTAAAGCCAAAGAAGATCTCTATATAGTGCCTAGCTGATGATATTCCAAGTTTCTGCAAATTTTGAATATGCACAAAGACCTCAATGAAAACACAGAATAAATAATTAATAAAACAGCCAACAAAATAGTACACTAGGTTAGAATGTTGTTTAAAACAATAATTATTGCTTGACATACAGCATACACACAGTGGTGAGCTGTTGTTGTGCTTACACCAAACATTTTGCACACTACTATATACTCCGCACAAGTGGCCAGCTTGTATAAAGCAATGACAGCTCTCTTTTCAGTTGGCATTAGTGACCAGTGACTGGAAACAGCTGGCTCTACGGATGGCCCAATCATAGCACATAGGTCTTTAAAGGTAGCTCTCAACATTCTGAAATGCTAAATCCAAGGCTTGTCTGAAAAATGGATGTGCATTCTGCACTCCCAGAATTTTCTGGAGCGTTTGTGGAGACTGCAAATAGCTGTAGAGGTAATTCTGCTAAAAGCAAAAGACAAAGTTAAACTTCCTGTTGCAATGCTGCCCATAATGATGCTCAAGTTTCTTTGTGGATGGAAACATGACTTAATTCAAATATTTTTCTGCCAAACATTCAAAAATGTGCATAACATTTTTTAAATGTTTAAAAGGAGACCTTATGTGAAACCCTTTATTTAAATGGAAGCTAACGTTGTTTAAACTCACTCCAGTCCAAAGGCAGAACAATAGTATTATTTACTACATAAAACTGCAAAACTGTCATTTAAGACTTACTTTGGATCTTCAGGATGCTGCTGTTGCATGGCAACCACTGGCATGGCTGGGAGTACAAAAAGGTACCATGGCTGTTGTGAGAAACCATCCTGTCTTCATTTTTGACACTCTGGAATTTTTTCTTACAAAGCCTGAATACTGAGTATGTACTTTTTACCCCCTCTTGGCACATTATAGCTCCAGGAAACAAGACAATATGCCAAAACTTTTAGATGTTTCATGATAATATCGACAAGAAACAGCCCACGCAATGTTCTCTACTGAAAAGTTGGCCTTTAGAAGATTTTCTTACACCCTAAACTCTGAAAAGTGCTGAGGGAACGCCTCACACTGAAAGACTAACGACTCAAGCCATTTAAACTGAGAAGAGAAATGTTTAAGGATGTAGCATCACAGCATCTTCAAAGTTGGAAACAGCAGCTTTAAGTACGAGTAGATTAATTCATTCACTCTACTACAGGTACTATTATAGTGTGGTTTATTTGAGATGTATGATATATCCTGTTTACAAATAAATATCCTTCACTCTGTAGAGATGAACTGTTTTGTCATAGACACAGTTATTGTAAATAGAAGCCTTTCAACATAAGACATCTGTTATAAAGCAAAACCGTAGAATCTGGAATGCTGGCTTTTGTTTTTAGCTGTTAACACAGGTTAACTGTGGTGGGAGTCAACATTAACATTAAAAGAGAAAAAAGGACTGTGTTCATTGTTTACATCCTATTTTTGGTCCAAATTCTCTCTTTCAAACACTTTTAAGTTTCCACAAGCAAAACAAACATGACTGTCCTATTACAGTCACATTAAACAAGTTCACAACACAACGAGAGCTTCAATGTCAGATTATGAAGCTACTTCCATTACATTATGTCAAGATAAATCTGTAAACACGGAAGAGAAACACAGCAGAGGTCCTAACGGTCTCCGCTGCCCTCACACTGAGCTTCACAGCCTCCAGCCACCAAAACAGCACCAAAAACAGCAAAACTCTGACTTACAGACAAAGAGAACAGCACGTCGACGTCGAAAAGATGTTTGTTCGCCTGGTCAGAGACCGTCTGACAGTAGAAAGTCACAAACAGCGAGTCTGGAGAGCGAGAAGACGCTGAAAATCCAGTAAACGAGTGCAGGACGAGCTCAGTGCAGCCGTGAACAGCCAGCAGCACGTCGTCCACAGTCGTGGCGTCTCTCTCTCTCTCTCTCTCTCTCTCTCTTTCTCTCCTCTCCACCTGCTTCTTCTCCTCCTCGACCTCCCTCCTCTCTGTCACGGCACGAGATACCGTTAAACTGAGAGAGAGAGACCGTTTGCTCTGTCAGCTCGTCACTCCGCTCGGCTCCTAACCGTCTCTCTCGCTCACTGCGGCGCGCGCTGCTCTCGCGCCACTCCGCGTGCTCGGTGAGGCGGCTCCCGCTCCAGCGGCAGCACAGACAAGTCAGCCCAGCCACGTCCCAGTCAAACTTCTCACACACGTACCAGCCACGCAGCCAGCCTGCAGAACCATTAGTGACATTATTACTGCGTGTACATAAACACCGGAGGTCTCATTCATTCAGTCTTTTATGCATCCTTTCATTCATTCACTTATTTCTTATATGTTTATATAATATATGCTAAATTGTATGTGTTACTAAATACAGCCATATCAATGTAAAAATACACCATTTTTATACACTAATACACACATAGCTGTACACACACAAGTTCGTTTCTATGAATTGTTGGGACATTACATAGACTGTCAAATCTTAAAACCCTAACCTTAACCTCACATGTCTTCATCTTCAAATTTCATGATTTACTTTGCAGGGACCAGCTTTGTAGACAGGTCCCCACAACCTGAGTGTTCAAACAGGCTTTGGTCCCCACAACATGACATAAACACACACACACACACGCACACACACACACACACACACACACACACACACACACACACACACACACACACACACACACACACACACACTTTGGTAGTACTATACTAGGGAGGACATTCCATTCACTTGTGTAAAAATACATAAAAAGAAATACACACACACACACACACACACACACACACACACACACACATAGGTGTTTGTTGACCTTGAATAATGTAAATGACAATTCTAATGTTTTAATTGGCTGGAATAACCCTGACTTGATCAAGCTCTCAGTCACTTTATGACTCAACAGTACACACATTGACGACTTGTGATCATCCATCTTCATCTTGATGCCATTCCATAGGTTTTCAATGGGGATCAAGTCTGGAGACTGGGCTGTACATTTAGAATGATTGCTTTATTTTCATTGCATGGATATAAATAAACATCTAACGCAGTCATTCAGATTTATTATTAATCACATTTGTGCAAAGTCTGCAATCGGGCATCCATGCTACGGAATTGTAATGGCAGTGATTATGTCATTAAAAAAGATTGCAAGCTAATTTGCCAGTAGCTATAGCACCTGTGCAATCTAACTTGCAAAATCCCCAGAATCTAAGCATGTCTGGGACTGGTTAGTAAGGAAAAGTGTGACTGCTGGACGTGGTGTTGGTGGGACAACAGTAGGTGCTATTTCTGTGTTCTGTGTAGATCCCAATGCCCCAGAGTAGTGACGGGGGCACTGTATTGTGTAAATGGGGGCATCTTTCTGATGAGACATAAACAGGTCAGAAAAAGATCGCTGAACATTTCCTCTAAACGAGTCAGGGAGTTACCCATATGTCCTGGCTAAATTTCACACTCCTAATCATCCACAACGTCTGGCTTATTCTCTTCTTACCTCCCTAAATAGCTAATGTGTGGTGTGAGTTCTTGCGGAGACTGATTGCCATCACATTATCCAGGTGGATGCTGCACATTGTTGCTCTCTCTCTAATGTCTGTCTACAGTGTCAAAGCACTTTGAGTGTCTAGAAAAACACTATAGAAATACAAAGTAATTTGATAATGACATTTCAGCTACACAAGCCAGTAGCTGAGGAGACGTCTACTTACAGAGATGCAACTGATGATAGGTGACAAAAATAACTGGAGAAAAGCCACTTACACAGCTTACTGCAACACCAAGTGTACCATCTCACCAGCTCTAACTCAGCTTCATCTATCTGTCAGCTGCAACAGCTAAAATAGCTCCTTTGTCACTGTGTGCTCAGTGTGTCTCTTGTTCTCAATGTATTAATCCAGGCTATTCTGTTCATCCAGAGTTGTCACCCCTCACCATGCCCCGGCCTTCTCTTTCCCACCGGCGCCAAATTACGCTCATGCACAAAGTCATAGGCATGCGCCTGCAGGGGTCGAGCTGCACATCAGTAAGCATTCGTCCTTCATCTGACGAATGCCTTCATCCCCTAATTAAAACATGACTTTTGGTCAAGCATTAATTGGAGAAGACACCCGTAATTCAATGTGAGTCCCAAGAGTGACCTGCGCCAGTGAGATTATGACTCTTTCTGTGCTCTTCATGCTGCAGTGCATCTGACCCAGACAGACGGAGACGGAGGCTTCATACGCCACTGGCTTCCATGACATCAATGTCAGGGTGGGTTATTTTTCTGTGACATTAAATCATCAAACTCTGAATGCAGTGTCCTTTGTGTTTGCTCTCCTGATGCTCTCCTCTGCAGCTAAATAAAACAAGTCTGCTTCTATAATCACTGTCACACAGTGGTGAACTTCATAGATCACTGTTTGCATCTCTGCAACAAACAATGTTTTTGATAGAACTCATGGTTTTGCTTGAGAATAGTCACTCTTTGGATCTATCAAAGCTATCAAGACAACACAGAAATAGAAACTGGGGCAGCAGTTTAACCAATCAATCACAAAGAAGCAGAAGTCAAAAGAAAGTAAAGGTTACTTTTTTGCATTCGTTAGGATATTCTTCCAAACAGATGAGTTAAAATATCACACTGGAGTATTTTTGAACATGTCTCTGTGTCCAGTTAAGGACATTTTGCTTTTAACACATTTCATTCTTAACACATAAGAGATAAAATATGTGTCAGCCCTAAAATTGTGTTAGAGTTCATTCAGCATCTCTTCTGAAATGACGGGTTTACAGAGTTTGGTCCCATGCAGTAACAATCTCTTCTTGTCAGCTGGGAGGGAAGCAGAAGGAGATGGATGCAAAAGTGGATCCAAAAATAACAAACAAAAAACTGAGATTTGTGAAACAAGTCATGGTAGACACTATAACTTTAAACATACATACTGAAGACGTAATAATGACAGACAAGGACTGAAACACTGGGAAGGCTTTTAGAGCAAACATAATTGGGGTGAAATAAACAAGCAAGGCAATGAGGTGGAGCCATAATGCGACCAAAACACGAGGAAAAAGGGAAACACAAGCACATGGCGACAGGCACGTGGAGAAACATAAACAAAAAACAAGTGACAAAGGCGGGGCCAGGAATGCAGAAGCAGCGTCAGGATGGTCACACTTCTCTTCTGAGAAAGCTCCACACTTTGTGTTGGAACATTATTACAAAGATTCAATGCAATCAGCCAGGAGAGCATTAAAGAGATCAAGTACTGATGTTGGATAATAAGTTCTGGATCACAAATGTCACTCAAACTCACCCTAAACGTACTGAATGGAGCTCCATCACTCCAGAGAACTCAGCTCCATCTCTCCGACAGGATATTGTACCTTTGTAGCAGTGCTTGGCATTGAGTATGGTCACCCCAGCTTCATGTAAGGCTTCTCTAGAGTGTTACATTATATTGGTAATGCTCTTCTAATGAGATTATACAAGCAATTGTATAAAGAACCCAAATGGTTCTTTGCATGGTGAAAGAATTTGATGAGGAAAGTGCCGTAGAAGGTTCTACATAGAAGTGTTTTGAAAATGGTTATATATAGCAGAAATGTTCTTCTATTATTACAAGCTTGACATTGTAATGATAGCAGAACCCTTTATGAGGCTATATAGAACCATTTTCAAAAAACTTCTACATAGAACCACACAAAACACATTTATCATCAATCTGAAGAACCTGTTTACCATGCAAGGAACCCTTTGGGTTCTTTGAGAGTTCATGGTTCTAAATAGAACAATTTTCTTTACTAAAGAAACATCTTATTTTTAAGAATTATGATGGAGAATAATTATATACTCAGAACATATGAGTAGAATAATAAAAAAGTTCTTTGGCAAATATAAGAAAGAAAACTATTCATTTATTCATTAGGTGCCCAGTACATGCAAGGTATTTCAGTCTCAAAGCAAGTCAGACCAATTTCCACTGGCCTGCACATCCCTAATCTAATTTCCATGAAGCTTTCCATTGCCATTTGTAGTTCTATTTATTCATTAACCATATTGATCTCTGCTGGCACGCCCTCTTTTGCTCATTCAGTGAGTCTGCTCTCAGATGAATGCGCTTCTCTTTCTCCAGAAAGGCACAGACTGACCCCCGAGTTCAGGCAGATTAACCAGCACATTGTTTTCAAAGAGAAGCCAGCGACTATATGCATTATTACTTTTGAGTATTTCACACTTGACTGATTGTGTGCTTCATTTTCAGCTCAGTACTGACTCTGCTTTAGTCTATGAAGCACAAGCACTGCTCAGCCTCTGGGGGAGCTCTTATCCTGTAATTGAGCAGAGACATTCTGGGATTTTGCTGCTGTTACGCAGTAGAGAAGATTCAGGTAAAATGGGAAACAGTCATGGGAAGAGTGCATCAAAACCATTCAAGTGACATCAGTTTAGTTTAACTGCTTAAATTCTAAATTTCTATCTAAATTTCTCAGATATGTTATATGTGTTTCATTACACAATTCTGCATCTTTTTAAAGAGCATCTTGTTTTGGAATTTTCAGACTTGATGGTATATGCCATAATGAGACTTATACACTATTTTAAAATGCACTTTTATGCAAAACATATTGTTTATTCATAAATGAATTTTATGATATATTATAAAGTCAATATTCATATGCATTTTAAAACCAAAGGACTTTTATGTCAGCATACATGTTTTTTTTCACTTATGAGTGGTTTGTTTTTTGTTCATGCCTCCATACCTACAATGATGCCACTTCATTTATCCAACTCCACCTATGGCAACAACTACTGTATATACAGCATATTGTCAATGTCAGAACAAAGCTA
>BRDA01000490.1:1358-17804 GCA_036984385.1 Crenuchus spilurus
AAATAGTGTAGAGATAGTGTCGAGATTGTGTCGTGATTGTGTTAGTGCTGTGTTAGAGCTGTGATAGAGATGTGATAAAGCTGTGATAGAGCTGTATTAGAGCTGTGATAGAGTTGTGATAGAGCTGTGATAGAGCTGTGATAGAGCAGTGATAGAGCTGTGATAGAGTTGTGCTAGAGCTGTGATAGAGTAGTGATAGAGCTGTAATACAGTTGTGATAGAGCTGTGATAGAGCTGTGATAGAGCTGTGTTAGGATTGTAGTAGAGCTGTGACAGAGTTGAGTTAGAGTTTTGTTAGACCTGTGATAGAGATAAATAACAGAACATAATGATGATTTCTCACCATTTGAGTGCGCAAATACATCTGCGCTTGACTGCCAGGGGTGGAGCTATTCCCCAGCAGAACAGCCTGCTGGGATATCGTCCCAGCAGAACCAGAGACACTGGGAGACTGGATCTGAGGAATGAAAGAACCAGGCATTGTGATCTAGAGCACAATCACAACCAACGACTGTTGATACCTTTTGGATGAATAAAGTTAACAGTTTAAAATGACTTAATTGTAATTGTCATGAATTCGCTCAAACATGTTTCTGTGCTGTTTATTTAATTACTGTTCCTGTAAATATCTTTTGTTCTCTAGAGGACTAAGTGTTTTACAGTCTTACTGAAAGTGGAACAACGGTTTTGTGATTGGCTGAGAGGACTTACTGCCGTCTGAGCTGCGCTCCCATTGGCTGATGGGGGAGGAGATTCAGTCTGTCTACTGTTAGGCTGAGAAAGCTACAGAACAAAAGATGAAACAGATTAATAATTGAAGAAGACACACAAAAAGGCACCCGGAGAGCAGTTGGGGATTAGGTGCCTTGTTCAAGGGCACTTCAGTCATGTCACAAGACCGGTTCCCTAATCACTACCCCATGGCTAGCCCTCCAGTGGGAGGGTGGAGCTAGGGTGGGACAGCCCTGCCCACCTTCATCTCTATTCTCTAGGTTTGAGAAGGCTGGCCTCTCTTATAGGGTCACTGACTCACCTGGGGACTCACCTGTGCAGACACTGAGCTGACAGTAGTGGGGGTGCTGGTTTGTTGGTGTTGATGGAGGGTCTGCAGCATGATGTGATGTTGCTGTGCTGCGTACATCTGCTGAAGGTACTGAGCCACACCTGCTGGCCTCTGCACGGCCTGCTGGATCACCTATAACACAACGTTACTTATTATCTACATTAGCCTTGTAGCTCCAATGTAAAGAAGCAGCTCTTAGGGGGGGTCAAACATGTCTGATTGACTACATTGCAGATACAGGAGGGGGAACTGGACAGTATCACCTGGACAGTCTGGCGCTCAGTGTGGTTGGTCTGGGTACGTTGGGTATTGGGGATTGTGCTTGTGGTCGTCAGGACTGTGGGGCTGGAGGCCACTGGTTCACTGCCCTCCGCCTCCATGTCTGACCATCCAGCTCAACAGGGTCAGTAGGGTCAGAGGTCTGACTGACAAAGAGCAACCATCAGGTACATTCATTAGATCAGGATTAAAATTCCACAGAAGACATATGCAATTATTTCATTTTCAATGTGCTTTCAGAGAGAAAAAAACCTGCAGACTAAACTTAAACCTTTACACAGCTCCAGACCAAACCTGGACAGCTCAAGACTAAACCTAAATCCACACAACTACAGTGTAAACCTGCATACATCAAGACAAAACCTAAACATGCACAGGTCCAGTCTAAACATAATCACACAGCTAAAATCTAAACATGCGCACCTCTAAACTAAGCCTAAACCCACACAGCTTCAGACTAAACCAGCATGGCTTAAGACTAAATCTAAATCCATACAGATACAGTTTATAAATATCCACAGCTCTAGACTAAACCTAAACCCATACAGATACAGTCTATAAACATGCACAGCTCAAGACTAAACCTAAACCCATACGGATACACTCTATAAACATGCACAGCTCAAAACTAAACCTAAACTCACACGGATACACTCTATAAACATGCACAGCTCAAGACTAAACCTAAACCCATACAGATAGTCTATAAACATGCACAGCTCTAGACTAAACCTAAACCCACACAGATACAGTCTATAAACATCCACAGCTCAAGACTAAACCTAAACCCATACAGATACAGTCTATAAACGTGCACAGCTCAAAACTAAACCTAAACCCATACAGATACAGTCTATAAACATGCACAGCTCAAGACTAAACCTAAACCCATATGGATACACTATAAACATGCACAGCTCAAAACAAAACCTAAACCCATACTGATACAGTCTATAAACATGCACAACTCAAGACTAAACCTAAACCCATAGATAGTCTATAAACATGCACAGCTCTAGACTAAACCTAAACCCTTACAGATACAGTTTATAAACATGCACAGCAATAGACTAAACCTAAACCCATACAGACACAGTCTATAAACATGCACAAATGTAGACTAAACCTAAACCCATACAGATACTGTCTATAAGCCTGAGCAAATGAAGACTAAACCTAAACTCATACACTCTATAAATATGGACAGCTCAAGACTAAACCTAAACCTATACAGATACAGTCTATAAACATGCACAGCTCTAGACTAAACCTAAACCCATACAGATTCAGTCTATAAGCCTGAACAACTGACGACTAAACATAAACTCATACAGATACAGTATATAAGCATGCACAGCTCTAGACTAAACCTAAACACATACAGATACAGTCTATATACATGCACAGCTCTAGACTAAACCTAAACTCATACAGATACAGTCTATATTCATGCACAGCTCTAGACTAAACCTAAACTCATACAGATACAGTCTATATTCATGCACAGCTCTAGACTAAACCTAAACTCATACAGATACAGTATATAAGCATGCACAGCTCTAGACTAAACCTAAACCCATACAGACCCAGTCTATATACATGCACAGCTCTAGACTAAACCTAAACTGATACAGATACTGTCCATAAACATGCACAGCTCTAGACTAAACCTAAAACCATACAGATACAGTCTATAAGCCTGAACAACTGACGACTAAACCTAAACCCATACAGACAGTCACATAACAGTCCACTGTTAATAATTATAGTGTTCAGGAACTAGACAGTCGTGTTACTCAGTCTTGAACTCAGTCACTGCTGTACATGCTGGTGAGTTTCTCATGACTGCTGAGGTTTAAACTCCAGTCTAAACCCGCACAGTTCCGGTCTAAACCTGTACAGCTGTTGTGTGCTTCAGTTTGCTGCAGAATAACCTGCTGAAGAAACGCCCCCTTCCTGCAGCACAGCCTGAATCCCCCCTCCATCCTTTAAAATAAACCTTAATCCGGTCTTTAATCCCCTTTAGAATCAGCCATTTGAGCCCAGTCCTGCTCATGTGTTTGTGTACATGTGTAATAAACTGACGGTGCGTCGCTCTTACCTGTCTGCTCCTCGCTAATAACTGCGCGCCACTGCCAGACGCCACTATCGCTCCACCCGTATTCCGCCAAGTCCCGCCCCCTGTGCTACGATTGGCTCACGGTGTCTGTCTCCAGCGCTTTGATTGGCTAGCGACACCAGCGCTTTTTCTATCGCTGTGGACGTTTTACTCACTGTCCGGCAGAGGGCGCTGGTGATAGAGCGTTCAAATGAATGGGTTTCTATGGAATTGGCGTTTGTAATATCATAGCGCTACAAAATCACTACTTTTTGACTGATTAAGGTTTATATGCACGTATGTGAACATTAGCCACTTCATTACCTGCTGTCCCGAGTCATTACTGGATAATAGTTATCCATTACTATTAATCAAATCAAGTGAATCAGTCAGGTCAGTTTTATTCAAACAGCTAATGCTAACTGTACATACACGTGAACAACACACTAAAACACTTGCAGCTCAAAATAAAGTATTTTAAGTCAAACACAACGTTTAAACAGATGTCCCTGAATGTAAAGACAGAGCTGATGTTAGCTTATTCGTACGTCTTAATGGAATTTCCCATTCCACCTTAAATGTAGCAGCTACATTCATGTGCCCATATTTTAGATTCAACTTTGATTAAAATTGTGATTGCATACAGTGGATATAACTCCATATCCATGCAGTGAAACACACACTAGTGAACACACTAGGCTGTGAGAACCTATGTCAGAAGAGTACCCTATCTACAGCACCCGGGGAGCAGTTGAGGGTTAGGTGACTTGCTAGGTGGTACTTCCATCAAGACCTGCCCGGGGATCCAGGTCACCAGACCAAAGCTGCCCGTATTTAAGGTGGAAAGAGGAAATTGGAAAGTACAGATAAGACTAACTTATGTTATTCATGTCCTGTTGCCTGGCCTACGTGTCTGTGTTGATGTCTCCGCCCTTGTCCTGCCTCGTTACGCCCTGCTCCTTAGTGCTTACACCTGTGTCTCATTTTCTGTGCCTTATTTAAACCCTCCGGTCTCTGTGCCGTGCACGAGTCATTGTGTTGGACATCCTAGAACCTTGAGGATGGCCGGATTCAGTAATGCTGGAACTTTGTACCTGAACTCAAGATTCTTTCATCCATCGTTTTGTAACATTAGCATCTTTAGAGCAGAGTTTACTGTTGGACCACAGAAACACACAGCAGTATAAACATGTTATACACACATAACCACATACGTGAGCAGACAGTATGAGTGTAGATGGTGTGCAAGAAAGGACAATAAGCCAAGCCAAGTTTGTCAGCCAAGCTTGTGTTGGTCCATCATTGGTGGTCACGTGACACTGTTGACTAGATAGTTTTGGATTATGAACTCTTTTCACACCAGAAGTGACACCACCACCACATCAGTGTCACTGCAAGTGCTCCAGATTTATATAACAACATAAAGAAGTGGTTCATCAAGACCTAGTTGTTGTCAACTAACCATGTTTTGCTTGTTTAATTTTGGTGATGTGTTTTACAGAAATGACTGGCTGTGATGTGGACATTGGCATGTCAATCATCATGAACCCATATATGTATGCATGTGCATGCTTACCTGAATACTTACCTGTGTTTGAAAATGATACTTATCTGTTGTACTTGAGTGTTCAGAGTTGGCCTCAGTGCATAGAAAGAGTAGGAAGGCTTGTGTTTATCTTCTCCCTCCTTGAGTCAGGGACATTGCAAAGTGATGGAGAGAGTCCCTCGTGGATGGGATTGGTTAATTGGTTACTACATTGGTTGGGGGGAAAATTGGCAAAATTACTAGAAAAAAAGGATAGAATTTTTCCCCAGGAGTCGACTAAACACATTGTAAACAAAAATGACCTACAGACAGTTAGGAACTAGAGCTACTTCAAGGGTTTCTGTAAAATCCTTCTACAAAAAAAAGCATCTTTATGGGTAAATAAACTTTGAACACAAGAAAGAACATATAAATGTGTTAGAGCTGTTTGACTGTGGCAATTAATAATCATAAGAATCAATTGTTTTGGTCCAAGTTGAGATCGTGACTATTTAACACAATTTCTCATTGAGTTTGGAAACATCATACATTTATTCAACTTTTACATCGAAACCTGTCTTTTTACCAGTGGATTTCCTTTAACTGTGAATACACTAACTAAAAAACTAAAAATATAAATAAAACAAGGACAAGTAAATAAAATAAATAATATACACCATGTATCTATTAAAAATAAATAATATAATATATCACTAAGTTGTGGTGCACTTCCAAAACCTACTAAACATGAATAAAGATAATCAATAAAAATATAAAACTGTATCTGAGCAACTCATACACACTAACATATCAACACTACAACAGTGTCAAAGAGAATGAGCTGCCACCCAAATCAGTTTTTTCCAAAATGACAACATGTACATTAATATACAACAAAGCATCAGATCACCCAAAAAAGGCCATCTCTGTCTTATCACCTTATTTTTTTATTTATTGTATTTTTATTGACATTATTAATTCCTCATCACAACTGTTCCAGTTTTACCCTCTTTCACAAACACACTAGCAAGTCTCCAAAAACTAGAATACTGTGAAAAAGTTAATAATTTCATTCAGAAAGGTAAACTTACATAAATTGTATGTTCATTACATGTAAAGTGACATATTTCAAGTTTTTTAATGTTGCTCAGCATGATTTATGAAAATCGGAAATTCAGAAACACAGATTACTTGAATTGTGAGTGAATGACTATTCAAGCACTATCAACATTTAAACAATGAAATATGTCACTTTACGTGTAATGAACATGAAATATATGAGAAGTTCAACATTTTTAATTAAATTATGAACACAAACCAACTTTTTCCACCATATTTTATTTTTCAAGATGAACTAGTACATCTATTTTTATATGATGTATGGCACCAAAAATACATTTGCAATCGTTTCTTGTGTATATCAGATTCCTTGACTAAAATGCATTTCTTCATTTCACTTCACCCGAAACTGCTGAGATAATGAGTCATTCACACAGTAGCAGATTATTCAACTCTCTGGTCTTGCAACGCTGCCCCCACACTTCATTTGGACTAATCCAACTGCTGCCGGACGAGTCCATTATACGCGTCTGTCCATAACTGTACTGTAGACTGTAGCGTTTCGTTCATATACTAAGTAGTTTGTATTATAGTTTACTACTAAATATATTTTTCATACTTTTTTGTTAAAATGATTTGACCGTTTGTGTGCGCGAGCAAAAATGGTAGTTCACACCCTGCACATTCCAGTGTTGGGTCAGTCTAACAGGGTTGCCAGGTTCGTGGTCATACACCCAAATTATGCTATTTTGAAAATGCAGTTGTGGGGAAATTTTTCAGGGCGGGGTTTTGGTATCTCAGTAGAAAAAGAGTAGTGGTGGAAATGTCTCCATCCATCCATCCATCCATCCATCCATCCATCCATCCATCCATCATTATTATTAAATAATAATAATAATAATAATCATAATAATAATAATAATAATAACTAAGTAAAACTAAAATAACATTTAAGAAAAGTAAATAATACTTTTTAAAGCTATTATATGTTCCTGAATAGTCTGCAGCGCTTTAGATTTTGGGTAGTTTCGGTTTGTTTAGCGCGGGTTTCTGTCAGACTCTGGACTGGAGAATTGTTTTAAACCTGGCAACGAGTACACGGGCGAGCCCACTGTAGTGTCTGTGGTGGGGGTGTAGAGTTTAGTTTGGTTCTTCAGGCCGCCGCTTTTGAGGCGTTTACACATTAACTTGAGCCCGTTTAAAAGTCAGCTGAGTACCGCTAGTACACCCAGGATAACCCGCTGTGTGACCGGGTGTCGGTTGAGTCGTAGCGGAGCCGGATAAGGCGCGTTTCTCCGGGGTTTCGCTGGCTGGCGGTGCGCGATGCCGACGCTGCGGGACAGCAATGCGACCCACCCGGGGGAGAACCAGCACCAGGTCCGGGTCAAGGCCTACTACCGCGGGTCAGTTTATTTACTGTTTCTATTTTTTAAAGCACGTTTCCTACAGTTTTACAACAGTTTAAACACAGCGACGTTTAACGCTGCTGCTGAAAACTTCCAAATATGTTCATAAACAGAGATTTTGTGCAGAGTTCTGTCTCTGTTTACGTTTTATACTTTTATCTTCACTCCTAAAACCTCTCTAAACACTCTGGTGTTCTGTATTACTGTGTTAGGAGGTTATAGTCGTGACTTCTGTCTCTGTTTACGTTTTAGACTTTTATCTTTACTCCTAAAACATCTCTAAACACTTACTGTATTAAGAGGGGTTATGTGTTATTGTCTATAACTATAACTGTACATGAGCTTGTTTAGTTTTACCACAGTCTGAGTGTGGATCAGTTTCACAGAAACAGGGATTCCCCTCCTAATCTGCCTCCAAACCCTAATTGTAACCCTAACCTGCCCCCAAACTCTCCTCCTAACTCACCTCCAAGCCCTAACTGTAACTCTCCTAACCCTAACTTTCCAACCATAACATAATCCTAACAAGGTTCCTAACCCTAACCTGCCTCCTAACTCCCCTCCAAACCAGAACCCTACTAACCAAACCCAGACCTAACTCACCTCCAGACCCTAAGCATAGTCCTACTAAACCTAACCCACATCCTAACTCTAACTGAAGAACCTGGGACATGAAAATGTCCTGGAAGTAAAATTTGGGTTATTACGTGATCATTGCAGGGTTGCGCAACTCTAATCCTTAAAGGATCTAAGCAATTTGGTGATTTCCCCAGTTCAACACATGTGACTGGACTGATATGATCATTACCAGGTTTAGTGTGCCAGAGTAAAGGATTTACCAGGCTGAGGTGGTCCTCCAGGACCTGATATGTGCACCTCTGATGTCAGTCATTTTAGTTGCAACAAGGGTTATTAAGGATGTGAGCAGATATCAATCCATCTAATATGACTTCAGATGAGCAACGTCGCTCGTCTATGTTTGTCATGGAACAAGTTCTGGAAAATGATTTGCTAAAAAGTGAGAGAAACCGGGCTGAAGTGTGCTGTGTCTGCAGTTTTTGTTCTGTAAGACCAGTGCAGGGGTCTCTACAGGCTCGGCGTTATGAGCTTGGCTCCTGTCACACACTGATACCGTGTATACACAGTCACATACATGAGCAAGAACTGTTTTCATTAAAATAGCTAGAATGGTTCACCCAAAAACTATATTGACGAGGGATAAACAAAGACAATAATATATGAATATGTATGAAGATGCATGTGTGTTACATTATTACTAATATTTAATAAAATGATGAAAATGTCTAAAATGAATGATGTAAGTCACATGGATGTTTTGTGTGTTTAATGTGAGTGTCATTGGCTACAGACACTGAAACACTTCACATTTCTTCTGCTAATTGTGAGATGCTCCCTAACACTGCAGCAGGGAGCACAAACACAAAGCTAAGCGGCTGTATTCTGGCTTCATCATAACAAGTGTGGTGTATTAAAGGCTGTGCAGCCACCAGAGCACAAACACAAAGCTAAGCGGCTGTATTCTAAAGCTTAATATTGTGTACTGGGCATCTCGGTAGTGTATTTCTGTCATGAAGCCCATCACTGTCAATGAAGGAAGCCTCATTCCCCTTCACGCCTACACTGAGCAGTATCTATGGTGGTGTCATTGTTCCTGAAGCGTACTACTGGAATAGTTCAGGGTTGTAGTCATTTAGGCAGCGTATATGTATGTTGATTCACTGAGGGACCAGAAAAACCAGCTCTTCCAGAAGTTCTGCTGGACCTGTTGGGAGTATATTCTTCTCTCCAGTTCCTCACCATCACATTTCAGAACGCTGGCATTTCAGTAATGCTTGAAGAGCAGCGAAGGCTACCTTAAAGCCATAGCCAACAAAATATTAACCTCCTTCTTACCTTAAATGCAGTCCATTAGCCAAGACATGCTTGGGTTTCTTCTTTAGGCAGCTACAACCAGTTCCCATTGTTCAAAACTGTTATTTAAGATATTATACCAAGATTTCTGCACAATGAAAAGTTTAAGGTGTAAGAGGGTCAATAACGGAGGTTTAGTGTGAAATTCTCCATTCTAGAGAAACTTGCCCAATCAGAATAGTCTACAGGACAGGTTTCTATCCAAACATTTAGCAAATAATCAGTAAATTTTGCAAGAAAAAAATCAGTTGTATGTGAAGAAACTTTAGATGATGGAGAGATGTAAACTTTTTCTTTTTTGCAGATTCTTTTTTGGCTCTAAACTCTTTTGTTAGTTTATCCATTAGGGATGCACCAAAATAAATTTTTGACTAAAACCAAACAAAATTAAAAATTTGGCCAAACACTAAACATGGTTCTTCATTTCTATAAATGATTATAAAATTAGTAACTAAACTATTTCCCAAAACAAGTCTTGTAGTTAGTCTGGAGTCAATGTCTGTATGTTATTTTGAAATCATCAGGTTTAATAACAGGAGTTTAATAGATTCTTTTATAATTGTATATAAAACAAATATTAGAAGGCATTAACATATGAATATGTATGTTATATTATTACTAATATTTAATAAAATGATGAAAATGTCTCAAATGAATGATGTAAGTCACATGGATGTTTTGTGTGTTTAATGTGAGTGTCATTGGCTACAGACACTGAAACACTTCACATTTCTTCTGCTAATTGTGAGACGATCCCTAACACTGCAGCAGGGAGCACAAACACAAAGCTAAGCGGCTGTATTCTGGCTTCATCATAACAAGTGTAGTTTAGTAAAGGTTGTGCTTGTAGTTTGTTGTCTTCTTCCATTTTGGCACCAAACTGTAACTGTGCTGGTGAATCTGTGTTTTGTTGCTGAGGAAAAGCACAATTCTGGATGCCCAAAAAAGGTCACAGTGTCATTAAAAACTAATTTTGTCTTTTCACTTATTCAACCTGAAAGTGTGTGTTGCCATTTTTGGCTGAACACTTTCTGTTGCCAAATAACCAGTGCATCCCTATTATCTGTGTGATCTAAAAACGTGAGAGATTTCTCCCCAGCACCCCTTAACACATGAGCTGCTGTAATACAGGATCTAGACGCTCACTAAAACTCTGTAGTTAGAGCTACTATCATATTTTCAAACTCGTTTGGGTGTAAAACTCTTTTTGCGATATTTTGGATGTTTTTTTCTTTGTTCATTTCCAAAGTGACTGGAAACCCCACTACAGTGCTGGTGATGGGAAGCAGACGTCTGAAACATCTTAAAAGATAGGCAGGCCTATCTCGCAGAAATGTAATGCATGAAATGGTGATGAATGCACTGCCTGATGTCTGAAACATTGTTTTATGATCGTTTTAGAAAAGACTTGTTTATTTTTTAAATAGTGTGGGCTGTTATCAGTTTTCAGTGGAGCTTCTCGTTTAACTCTCATTTATCATAATTAGGAGCATGAGGGAGGTAAGACATGACTAATATTTATATAATTTCTTTCTCACAGTGTGGGAGACGCTCATTGTCCTCTAGTTCTGTTGCTTTGTGCTTTAATTGTTGTTTTGATGTAGTAAATTAGAGGTGTTATGGTAAATTAATGATAGTTTTTCAATGACTGATGCTGATATTTAGAATTCAATGGCTGATGTATAATGTTGGGCTGCCACTAACAACTAAGTTTCTCTCAATTAATGTGTCGGCTATTCTTCCCTCCAAAAATGCAAAACTTCTACTTTTAAATGGACATTCTCAACACCATAAAATAATATATCTTAAAAAAGCTGAATTGTTAAAATGTAATCTATTGTGTTTATGGCAATACACACACAAACAAATGGGCTCTCGAGAGATTTGAAGCCTTATACAGTGTACAAACAACCTTTATTTTGTGTCATTTGTAAGTGCTCCCATACTTTTGATGGCTTGGATCTTTGAAAAGTTTTACAAAACTCTTAAAAGTGTCTCTGACTCTGACTGTACTGCTGAACGACGTCAACCAATGACTGAAGACAAAAATGAAAAAATAAATAAGTAGGTAATTAGTTCATTAATAATAAAATGTCAACATTATAAACATAGTTTATTAATAAACATTTCAGTATTAAACATTTTATTTATAAAAAAAGATAAACATAATTAAAAAAATCTAAATTAAACAGTTCATTCATAAATACATTCATAGTTAATTAATCAAACATATTTCAACATTAATAAACAAGCTTCTTTAATAAAAGTATTTCACCATTAATAAAATAATTCAACATTAATGAGCAATTAATGAATATGGAAATATTTAAATTAAATTGATAAATATTTCAACTTTAGAAAATGTAGCTTATAAGTAAAAAATAAACACTAAAACAGTTAAAACTTTCAACATTAATAAACATAATTAATTAATAATTAAAACTTTTAAAAAAAATTCTTTATTTCCCTTTAAGGTTTTACAATTAAGATTTCTAGTAATTTATATTTTAGATTAAAAAATTTAGCCAAGAAAAATGTGCACATTGGGGAAAAAAAAAAAGTTTATAGTTAAACCCATAATTTATAGACGTATAGGCACATAAGAGCTGTTTGTGAATTCAGAGATCAGAAAAACTGCTCAGTACAGCTGTGTAAAAATAACATGTCTGGATGCTTTTTCAAAAGAAAAGTGTTCCTGTGTCTGAGCTGGAGTTAGAGTTTAAATACTGTTATACTTTAAAGCTCTGACATATTCAGAGAGGGGGGGATGTATGAAAGGGACACGTGCTGCCCCCCTGAAGACGTGTGATCTGTGTAAGCGCTGGCCCTACTGGCAGCTTCATTAAGTACCCGAATTTCGCATCTACACTCATTGTCCATTTTAGCTCCACTGAGCATACAGGTGCAGTTTGTAGCACATCTGCTTCTCTGTAGACTTTGTTCATCATGTTCTTCAATGGTCATGACCACCACAGAGCTGGTGAATCATTCTCAGTGACACTGATGTGGTGGTGGTGGTGAGTTAGTGTGTGTTGTGTGGAGATGTTACACACTGTGTCCACTCACTGTCCACTCTGTTAGACCTTGTTGGTCCACCTTGTAGATGTAAAGTCAGAGACAGCAGCTCATCACATCCTCTAGTCCTGACACTGTTGACTGGTTGGTCACTATTTTCACTCCAGTAGTGACACTGAGGTGTTTAAACATCAACAATTCTGCTGTGTCTGGCACTCTTAACATGCTAACACACCACCACCACATCAGTATCACTGAGAATGATCCACCACCAAGTAAAACCAGCTCTGTCGTGGTCCTTTTGTTTAGTGTTATTTGAGAGTAGAAACATAAAAACACACTATAGAGAGATCATGAATCTGTCAGATTTATTACTCTGCTTTTGGACCACCACTCCACTACTATATTGAGCAAATGTAGTAAATAAGGTTTGTGGTGTAAAAAAGTACTGTGATTTTTTTTTCCTGAGGGTGTGCTTTGAAACTGGTGTTTGCATAGAAAAAACAGTGTGTTAGTCACTGAGCATTTGACTGTGTGTCACAGAGGAATGTAAACTTGGCCATAGTGAGACCGTGTCATACCTGTGCTAAATGCTAATGCTAACAAAGAATGAAAGTAAATAGTCCCTGAATGATGTAATGGTGACTCCTGGCTCTGATCTTCCAGTCATTGTTGGCCATCTTAGCATGTTGGATGGAGATGTTCTTTTAACCCAAACCCTTTTTCTAAATTCTCAGTAAGAGCAAGAACTCTTTCCTGTCTTGTCCCCACTCCTCAATCTGGATGTCACCTGTCCTGCTGTTTTCTCTTCATCCTGTCCTCTGTTTCTGTCTTCTCTCCATTTTCCCTCCACTCCTGTTCTCTCCTCCCTGTCCTGTCCTAGTATCTTCAACACTCTGCTGTCCTCTCCAGCCCTCCCCTGTCCTGTCCTCTCCAGCCCTCCCATGTCCTGTCCTCTCCAGCCCTCCCCCTGTCCTGTCCTCTCCAGCCCTCCCCCTGTCCTGTCCTCTCCAGCCCTCCCCCTGTCCTGTCCTCTCCAGCCCTCCCCCTGTCCTGTTGAACAGACTAATGGTATGTGTATCTAAGCTCTAGTTTCAGCTGGAAGAGGAAGGAGTGCTGTCTCTGTGTAAATATTAACAGATTTGAGTTATAGCTTTACTCAAACTCACATTCTTCCCTCCGTTATAACATGTTAGTAGCAGGTTTTTACACTCAGGTGAGAGTTTGTTGGTACCTTTTTACTGTATCACAGTAAATCATTTAACAAAACATTCAAACACACAAGCTTCAGATCTGAAGTGAAAATACTGGTTTACGGGCATTCAGATCAGGTCACATACATTAGATTAGATAGACGTGATCTAAAAGAACAAAAACACTGGTAAAATGACTGGTAAAATACAACTATTTGTTGGTGGTTTAACAATACAAAAATTTTTTAAAGTATCAGTTACATTTTTTATGTTTTGTGTGTTAAAATGTCTTGGTTTTATTGAACTGTCTATCTTCAAAGGAAACCTCAGATAAATAATTTCTATCAAAATTCTGAGAAGTTCTCCTAAAGATCGCTCTGATACGCAAAAGTTCTCCTAAAGATCGCTCTGATACGCAAAAGTTCTCCTAAAGATTGCTCTGATACGCAAAAGTTCTCCTAAAGATCGCTCGGATACGCAAAAGTTCTCCTAAAGATCGCTCGGATACGCAAAAGTTCTCCTAAAGATCGCTCGGATACGCAAAAGTTCTCCTACAGATCGCTCGGATACGCAAAAGTTCTCCTAAAGATCGCTCGGATACGCAAAAGTTCTCCTAAAGATCGCTCGGATACGCAAAAGTTCTCCTACAGATCGCTCGGATACGCAAAAGTTCTCCTACAGATCGCTCGGATACGCAAAAGTTCTCCTACAGATCGCTCCGATATGCAAAAGTTCTCCTACAGATCGCTCCGATACGCAAAAGTTCTCCTACAGATCGCTCCGATCTATAACACTTGGAAAAATATTTCCAATGTTTCCAAAACATCCCAAGAGGTATTGGAGTAGATTTTTATTTAATTTTATTTTCTTCAGCAGGAGCAATGATGACATGACTGACAGTTTATTAAAGAATAAACACGAGACTATGAAATATGATAACTGGTATAATAATATATAACTGGGGCAGCTGTGTTCTGGTGGTTGGGGATCTGGTCTCGTGACGAGAAGGTCGCTGTTTTGATCCCTGGTCTGGTCAAGACTGAAATGCCCTTGAGAAAGGCACCTAACCCCCAACTGCTCCCTGGACATTGTGATTAGGGGCTGCTCACTGCTCCTGGCATGTGTTCCTACTGCCCCACGTTGTGTGTGTGTGTGTGTGTGTGTGTGTGTGTTTCACTGCACAGATGGGTTAAATGTGGAGGTCAAGTTTCTCTGTGTGCCACCACATTGTTCAGTAATTCTGACCCCGCCAGCGAAAACCAGGTCAAAGTCATTATTTTTTGTGAATTAAAGTTTTGTTTTTGATCAAAATATGTACTCTGATAGATATCTGAGACTGTTATCTTTCATTTACAGCAATAACACTGAGTGGCTAAGTTTTGTCACTAATGTGAGTGACACGATATTGACACGATACATCAATAAGTTGCCCAGTGACTTTGGCCTGGTTTTCCCTGGCGGGGTCAGAATTTTGCTCTTTATCACTGTTGTCAGACTTCTGACCCAGTGTGTTGATCTGAGTGCTGTGATTAAATAATATCATTGAATGAATAAATCACATTTACACTATTTCCACAAAATCTGTCCTACACAGTCAAACAGCCCAAATTGTGCTTCTGTAGTTTACAGCTGGAGCTGTGAGGCTAACACACACTACAACTGAATAGTCCCCTAATAGCCCAAATAGTATATTGTGTCATGTTTTTAAGTGTATAATGAACTATTGTTATATAACTTTTAATGTATTTATGTTTTTCAGGGACATTATGATCACACACTTTGAGCCGTCCATCTCCTATGAGGTTTTATACAGCGAGGTCAAAGACATGTGTTCTCTTGATAATGACCAGCTCTTCACCATGAAGTGGATCGATGAGGAAGGTGCGTCCTGATTTATTATATAATATTCATGTATATGTGTGTGTATAATGTATATACACACATCAGTATGTCATGTTGTCTTGCAGTACTGTTAGCAAAACAATATATTGTAATTATGTAAAAAATTGCAGGATGGAGATGGATTACAACACTGCTAACTAGTGGTTGTGGGTTTTAAACACAACACAAAATGAACCATTAATTTTTACAAATACACTATTCGTTAAAATCCATGACCCTGTGATTTTAAGAATTGATACAGTATCACAAAACATAATATTGTGATACTCAAGTGTATTAATGTTTTTACACCTCTATATATATATATATATATATATATATATATATATATATATATATATATACTTTAACTCCTTGTTAAAATGTCAGTTTTTGTGGTGTAAAATGTTGGACCAGAATGAGTCATTCAAACATTTTCCGCCTTTAATGTGACTCTTTAATTTTTTTTTTTAATCTGTGAAATTCAGTTGAAAATCAAACTGAAATTGAACCAGAATAAAATCAAAATAATGTGGCTCCAAAAATATGAGCACCCTATTATAACTGGGATCTGTCTATGTTCAGAATTTGCCAATCACATTTAAACGCTGATTGACCTCAAATAAAGGGCAGCTGTTCTAGTAGGATTTTTCTGAGTCCTCAAAGAAAGCATCAAACCATTCCATTGTTCAGCCAGAAGAAAGGTACAGAAGGCATTTTAGTCCTATGAGACCAAGGTTGAACTTTTTAGCCATAATTCCAAAAGTTATGTTTGGCACAAATCCAATACAGTGGTAACCCTACTTACGTGTTTAATCCGTGCAGGAGCCGAGCTCGTTAGCTGGTTTGCTCGTTAGCTGGATGCATTTCCCCCATAAGAATACATGTAAAACTGATTAATCCGTGTCAGCCGGTCAATATACAGTATACTTTAATATGTAAATAATGTGTTTATATGGGTTTTTAAAACATAAACAAGACGACGGTGCTCGTGT